>CAUYSK010013805.1:0-35290 GCA_963575035.1 Avahi laniger | reverse complement strand
TACCAAAAATAGAAAGAAATTAATTGGACAGCTAAAAATACATACAGCAAAAATTAGCCGGGCATGGTGGCACATGCCTGTAGTCCCAGCTACTTGGGAGGCTGAGGCAGTAGGATCGCTTGAGCCCAGGAGTTTGAGGTTGCTGCGAGCTAGGCTGACGCCACGGCACTCGCCCCAGGCAAGAAAGTGAGACTCTGTCTCAAAAAAAAAAAAAGTTGGAGGAACCGACTGGTGAAGCTATCTGGGCCTAGAGTAAGTCGGTTTTTCTAGGAGTTGCCATTTCATCTAAATTTTTTGTATTTATTAGAAGAAAGTTATGAATAATATACTCCTATGATTTTGTCAGTATCTGTAAGATCTATAGTGATGTCCCCTTTTTAATCCTTACTGATATCAGTAATTTGTTTTCTCTTTCCCTTTAGCAATCTCTCCAGCAGTTTATCCATTTTATTAGTCTTTTCTAACATTTGCCTTTGTTAATCCTCTATGTTGTACATCTGTTTTATATTCAATTAATTTCTTTTATCTTTGTTGTTTCCTTAATTTTGAGTATAATATGCGGTGCTTTTTCTTTGAGTTGAAAATTTAGAGAACTGATTTTCAACCTTTCTTCTTTTTGTAATGTATGCATTTAAAGCTATAATTTTCATTCTCAGCATGGCATTAGCTGTATCTCAAAGTTTTGACACATAATACTTTCATTGTCATTCAGCTCAAAATATTTTCAAATTTCCAGGGTGATTTCTTCTTTGATTGATGAATATTTAGAAGTGTACAGCAACTGCAGGGTACAATGTTCCCTATATGTCAATTAGGCCAAGTGTTTCCAAATCTTTTTGTTCCATGAACTACCGAAAGACTATTAAATTACTTTTGTCATCACCAGTGGATGTTAAAAAGTAGGAGGAAATTGTGAAAAGCAGCAGAACATGTGCATGTTCTTACCGTGTCAACCCAGAGATTGCTTATTGGTTGCAAGGCGGGAAAATGGAAATTTTATAGTGGAAGAACAGGAAAAGACCTCAAATAGGAGAACAAAAAAAAAACAACAACAAAAAGTATGGGATAGGCATCATGTGCCTCTAGATGTGACACTCTGAGAAGAACACCCCCTCATTTATGCAGTCAAGGAGATATAACTTGAATCTAATGGTGAGAAAACAAAACAAATACAAAATAAGGAACTGGATTAAAAGAGGGAGGATATAGTGAGGAAAGGATGTCAATATCATGAAAAAAAAAAAAAAAGACAGACAGTAGAAATGTTCTAAATCAGGGACTGACAAACTACAATCATCAGACCAAATCAAGCCTGCCACTCGCTCTTATAAATAAAGTTTTATTGAAACATAGCTATGTCCTTTCACATACTTACTGCCAACAGCTGCTTCTTGCTACAACAGCAGAGGTGAGTAGTTGCGACAGACACAAAACCAAAATAATTCACTACCTGGCCCTGTACAGAAAAAGTTTATTGACCTCTGATGTAGATTAAAATAGGTTAAAGACACACAAAAATCAGATGCAACACCTAACCCTAGACTGGATTCTATACCGGAGGGGAACAACTACACAAAGGACATTTTGGGTCATCTGACAAAATGGAGTATAAATGGTTAGATAAAAGTATTGTATAATGTTAAATATACTGAAGATGAAAATTGTACCTTTAAGAGTTTTAAGACTATCACTATTCTTAGAAAACGCATACTAAAGTATTTAAGGTCAAGGGCCATGATGTATACAGCTTACCCTCTAAAGGTTCAGGGAGAAAAATTATGTTTACACACATACATCTGTGCACGTGTGCTTGTGTGGAGAGAGGGGGTGGAGAATGATAATGCAAATGTGGCAAAACGTTAACCAGATGAATTTGGGTACTGTATACAGGATACAGGTGTCCTTTGTACTATTTTTATTCTTGCACTTTTCTGTAAGCTTTAAGTTATTTACAAATCAAAAATTTGTTAAACTTTACCTCTGACATCTTTCACTTTATATATCTTGAGGTTATGTTACCAGGTACACACATTTAGAATCATTCTATCTTCCTGGAAGACTCACCCTTTTATCATTATGAAAAGTTCTACTTTACCTCTAGCAATCCTTTTTAAGTCCATTTTGTCAGATACAGAGATAAACCAACTGTCTTTGGTTAGCGTATGGTATACCTTTTTCCCATCCTTTTGCTTTCAACCTTTCTGACTTATTACATTTAATTGCAGTTTTTCTAAGTATCGTAAGTCATTGTTTTTTTTTCAAAGCCACTTAGATCTTTTATGAATTTGGTAACTTGAGACAGTTTTCATTTAACTACTGGTATAACTGGGATTAAATTTACTGTCTTGCAATTTGTTTTCCATTTGCTCACTTAATCTATGTTCCTGTCTCTGTCTTGTTTTACCTTTTTTGGATTGTTATTATTCCATTTTTCTTTATAAACTATTATTGTATTATATATTCTCTTGCTATTCTTTTAGTGATTACCCTAGAAATTGTAACTTGCATCCTTGATCTATCAAAGCCTTATATAACAGTACTTGTATCATTTCCTGGGCAATTCAGGGACCTTAAATTCCATTTCTTCCCTCTACCTATACCATCTGCTTTTTGTGCTTTGTTGGTGTATATTTTAATTCTATCTTCTAAATCCCATGGGATATTATTATTATTTTATACGATTAACATTCAGTTAATTCAGTTACTCACATTTTACTCTTTCCACCGCTCTTCACTCCTACTTGCATCTATTTCCTTCTGTGATCATTTTCCTTCTGCTTAAAGAACTCCCTTTACTGCAAGGCTGCTGGTGACTAACTCCCTCTGTTTTTGTTCATGTAAAAATATCTTTATTTCTTCTTCATTTCTGAAGTAGATTTTCTTACTGGATATAGAACATGGGTTGGGAACTACAGCCTGGGAGCCAACAGCCTGTTTTCACAAAAAAGGTTTTATTGCAACACAGCCATGCCCATTCACCTGTGATTGTCTATGGTAGCTTTCATCCAAGAATGGCAGGATAGCTTATAAGGCTTACAAGTCTAAGATATTTACTACCTTGCCCTTTAAGGAAAAGTTTGTCAACTCTTGGTATACAATTCTATGTTGGCATTTATTTTCTTTTCAGTACTTTAGAAGTATCATTCCATTGATTTGGTTTCCATTGTTTTTATTAAGAAAGCTTTCTGTTTTATTCTTGCTTGTTTAAAGATAGTATGTCTCAATCCACTGCTTGAAGATTTTTATCTTTGTCTTTGGTTTTTAGCAAATGTGCCTTGGTATGCTTTTCTTTCCACTTACTACCCTGTTTGGTGTCTGTCCACTTCTTGAATCTGTGACTTTAAAGTTAGTGTCACTTTAGGGACATTTCAGGACATTATCTCATTCAGTATTGCTTCTGCTTCACTCTCTCTTTTTCTCTTTCCAGAATTCTAATTACAACTATGTTCCATATGTCTCTCACACTCTTTCTGTTATTTTTCATCACTTTGTCTCTCCGTGCTTCTGTCCAGGTATTTTTTCCCCAATATATTTTACAATTAACTAATTCTCTCTTCATCTGTGTCTGAGGTTCTTAAAATCAGTTATTGTATTTTCGGTTTCCACCAATTCTATTTACACTTTCTAACTCTCTGCTGAAATTATTGATCTTGTTATATAAATTATTAAAGACACTAATCATTTATTTTAAGGTCTATTTCTGATTGTTCTATTAATAATAACTGACTTGTGTGTTTTTCCACTAATGGCCTTTTTTGGTTCTGTTTCAAAATCTAATCCAGAACCCCACAGGGCATTTACTTGTAATGTCTTCTTAGTCTCCCTGAACCTGTTTTTTTAATAACTGAAATTTTAATTGAGATAATAGATTCATGTGTAGTTACAAGAAATAATATACAGAGATTAATTCCTTGTAAACTTTGACCAGTTTCCCCAAACAGCAACATTGTTCAAAACTATAGAATAATATCACAACCAGGATACTGATGTTGATAAAACAATCTCATTCAGATTTCCACGGTTTTACTTATACTCATTTGTGTGTATGTGTGTGTGTATGTGACAGTGTGTGAAGTTCCACACAATTCTGTCACAATCATGTCCAGGTACCCACCTCCCCAATCAAGGTACCGAATAGTTCCAACATTACAAAGATTCCTCATACTGCCCTTTTATAATCATGCACACCTCTCTCTAAGCCCTGGCAACCCTTAATTTATCATTTGATCATTAGGTAATACCCTGCTTTGACTCTGATAATTGTCTTGGCTCTGAAGTCTAATTTATTCAATATTAATATAGCCATTTTCTGCTTTATTAGATCAATGTTTGCAGTGATTTAATTTTTCCATTCTTTTCTATCTACCTATATCGTTGAATTTGAAGTGACTTCCCTATAAGTAGTATATAGTTAGGTCATATTTTTTCATCCACTCTGCCAGTTTCTTTCTTTGGATTGGTAGGTACATTTAGTCCACTTACTTTTAAGGTAATTATTAACACATTAAGGCTTAAGTTCTCGTTCTTCTGTTTCTCTCTTCTTGTCTTCCTATGTGTCACTAGAACATTTTTTAGAATTCTGCATTAGGGTTCTCCAGAGAAACAGAACATATACGATATATGAGAGGATTTATTAATATTAGGGGAATTGGCTCACACAATTATGGAGGCTGAGAAGTCCCATGATATGCTGTCTGCAAGGCAGAGAACCAGGGAAGCTGATGGCGTAGCACAGTACAAGTCCAAAGGCCTGAGAACCAAGAGAACCGATGGTGTGACTCTCAGTCTGAGGCCAAAGGCCCGAGAACCGGGGAACCTGTTGGTGCAAGTACGAAAGTCTGAAGGCTGAAAAACCTGAAATTCTGATGGCTAAGGGCAGGAGAAGATGGGTGTTCCAGCTCCAGAAGAGAAAAGAAATTCACCTTCCCTCTGCCTTTTTGTTCTATCCGGACTCTCGACCAACTGGATGGTGGCCAGCCACATTAAGTAAGAGCAGATCGTCTTTACTCTGTCCACTGATTCAAATTTCTTCCAGAAATACTCTCACAGACACACCCAAAAATAATGCTTTATCAACTATCTGGGTATTCCTTAACTCAGTCAAGTTCACACCTAAAATTAAACATCATGGATTCCATCTTGATTGATTTATATTGTTTTTGAGTTTATCTTTTTGTGTAGTTTTCCATGTGTTTGCTCCAGTTATTACAATATAAATAATGTGACTTATAACAATCTGCTTACTGGTAACAACATTTTACCACTTTGAGTGAAGTGTGGAAACTTCACTTCCATTTAGGTGCTTTATCTTTATTTAAATATCATCATCTTTAGTGTTAGATGCTTTTACATTTTTGATTCAATTATCAAATATGACCACTAAAGCTCAGGAGGAAAAAGATAGTCTATTATTGTATGTACCCATATTTCTGCTCTTTCCATTGTTCCTTTTCTTCCTAATGCTCCAAGATTCCTTCTTTTATCATTTCCTTTCTGTTGAAAGAACTTCCTTCAGCCAATCTTTAAGAGTAGGTCTGCTAGCAACAAATTCTTTTAGTTATCCATCATCTGAGAATGTTTTCATTTCCCTTTAATTCCTGAGAGACAGTTTCCCCAAATACAGAATTTCAGCACATGAAAAATATTGTGTGATTTCTTTCTGGCCCCTATGGTTTCAGATGAGAAATCTACAGTTATTTGAATTGGTGTTCCCTGTAGGAAATGCAGCATTTCTCTTTGGCTGCTTTCAAGACTTTTTCTTTGCCTTTAGATTTTAAGAGTTCAATTATGAAGCATCTTGGCGTAGATTTCATTGGGTATATCCTGTATGGAGTTAGCATGGCTTCTCAGGTCTTCGGGTTTGTTTCTTTTGCCAAATTTGTAAGTTTTCCGCCATTATTTCTTTCAAATGTTCTTTCAGTCCCACTCACTCTCCTTTCCTTCTGGAAATCCAATTATACAAATGTTAGATCTTTTGTTATTGTCCACAAGTCATTTTTTTTTTTTTGTATTATAGTGTGCTTTTTCTCTGTTTAGACTGAATGAATTCTATAGCTCTGTCCTCAAGTTTATTAATTCTATCTTCTATCACTGTCACTCTACTATTGAGAGCCCGTCCAGCAAGGCTTTTCTCTTCTGTTGCCTTTCAGTTCTAAAATTTTTGGTTGATTGGTTGGTTGGTTATTTGTTTTTTTCTTTCTTTCTTTCTTTATTTGAGACAGGGTCTTGCTCTGTGCCCAAGGCCAGAGTGCACTGGCATCATCACAGCTTACTGCAACTTCAAACTCCTGGGCTCAAGAGATCCTCTAGCCTCCTGAGTAGCTGGGACTACAGGCATGTGCCACCACTGTGCCTGGCTAATTTTTTTTCTTATTTTTTGTAGAGATGGGGGTCTCGCTATTGCTCAAGCTGGTCTTGAACTCCTGGCCTCAAGCAAGAAGCCTCTTGAACTCCTTGCCTCAGTCTCTCAAAGTGCTAGGATTACAGGCGTAAATCACCGGGCCCACCCCATTTGGTTCTTTTTAATTTCATTTCTAATTTGATTCTAATTACTTTCATGTGGTTCTTTGCTGAGATTTTTGTTTGTTTGTTTCAGGATAATTTTTAATTGATTTTAAAGCATTTTTTATGACAGCTGTTTTAAAATCCTTGTCAGAAAATTCCAACATCTGGGCCAGGTGCAGTGGCTCACGCCTGTTATCCTAGCACTCTGGGAGGCCAAGGCGGGAGGACTGCTTGAGATCAGGAGTTTGAGACCAGTCTGAGCAAGAGCGAGACCCTGTCTCTACTATAAATAGAAAGAAATTAGCCAAAACAACTAAAAATAGAAAAAAAATTAGCCGGGCATAGTGGCACGTGCCTGTAGTCCCAGCTACCCGGGAGGCTGAGGCAGGAGGATCACCTGAGCCCAGGAGTTTGAGGTTGCTGTGAGCTAGGCTGACACCATGGCACTGTAGCCTAGGCAAGAGAGTGAGACTCTGTCTCAAAAAAAAAGAAAAGAAAAGAAAATTCCAACATCTAATTCATCTTGTGTTGGTATCTGTTATCTTTTCTAATTCAAGTTGTGGTGGCTTCCTTTGTTGATCATATGACAAGTCATTTTCTATTGTACCTTGAACATTTTTCTATTATGTTGGAAGTCTCTAACATAGGCTTCTATTAAATCTCTTTTTTTTAAAGGGTAGTCACTCTGTTTAGTTTTAGCACACAGGTCTTGTTCTACTTTTCTGGGCTACTGTTTCAATGACAGATTAATTTTCAGAGCCTCTGCAGTGTTATTTAGTCTGCTTTGTTTATATAGTGCCACTGGGCTCCCACTGGTCCCTGCTGGTGCTGCCTAAGGGGGCAAAAGGAGTTTCCCCAAGCTAGGCTGTCAGGTATCGCTTAGTGGGAGAAGGGTGTGGTAGCCCTAGGTTGCCCCCAGCTTCTCCAGTGTCTCTGGAATGGGAAAGGTAAGTCTTCAGCCCACAGAGACAAACAGGTTTTCCAGAATAGACCACTTGCTGTAGGTATATCCCTCTTGCCAGTTCCACCCACCTGCCCATGTCTCTGGGTGGGGAAGAAGAGGCTCGGGTCCACAAGGCCAGAGACTTCGTGGACCAAGCCATCTGTTGTCGTTATGTCCTTTTTGCAGGTGGTATTCACCCTAGTGTCTCTGGGCTGAAGAGGAAAGTCTTAAATCCACTGGGACAAAGATGGGGTTGGGGTTGGGGTTAAGTTCAGGGCTAGAGTTTCCAATTGACCCCCCTTGCCAATGCTGTCAAGCTTGCCAGATGTTTACATAGAGATTTCCATTGATTAAGGGGAGGAATGAGCCTACCTAGCCCATATTCTGCTGCTAGGTCAAAGGGATCAGGAAACACCTGGTCTAGGTGGCCTTCTTCTGTTGGGCAGGAGGATGCAAGATGCTCTGTGGTTATGCTGTTCTTCCAATCCTGTGGTCCCAAGCCAGCTCACCTTCTTCTTATAAACTGCAAGAGTTCTCCTTTGGATGTCCTTTGTACCAATTCCAAGATTTATAGTTGTACTTAGCAGAGAGGAGCAGCGAAAAAATGAGTCTATACTATCTTGATTGTCATTGAAGTCTCCCTAGGAGTCTGTTTCAATTATCTGTTTTTTCTCTTGATTGTCAGTTAATTCTTTTATTTTTATATAATATATAGCACACATTTATATATAATATTATATATTGTCACTAAATATATGAAACAATACAGATAACTTAAGGCTATGCTTGATGCTGTCACAGAAGATTTACATTTGCTTCTAGTAAGCAATAAAGCTAGGAGCAGATCTCTTTAATCCAATCAGGGATTGACGTAATTTGAAGGCTAGGCTTCAGCCTTTGTGACAGCTGATCTATTTTGAGTTCACCTTTAAGCACAGGGTATAAGCCCATCCTTCAGCATTCCCAACTAAAAGTCTGGGGTGTTTTCCAGTGTCCCTCTTTCTCTGAAGGCCCTGAACTCCAAATTTGTCCCCCAACTCTGCATGACCACCAAAACTCTGCTTAGAATCTCAGTCTCTCTGCCACCACTTTGTGTTCAATCTCTTAGCTACACATTTCAAATCAGCCAATCACACCAAGGGAAAAGCTGTATCAAAAGCTGGCCTCGCTCCTCCAAGTTTACCTTCTCTCCAAAATTTTGGCTCTCTGATTCTTTCTCTGCCTTGCTCACTCTCCAAAGCCTTCAAACAGATTTTTTTAAAAGCATTTTCCAGCTTTTCTACTTGTTCTTAGTTGAAGCACTAGCTTAGAAAAAGCTATTCTACCGTTGATGGAAATAAAAATCTCCCTAGTTACTTGTTTTGTGATATGAAAAGATGTTCATACTCATCTTATAGAATTCCTGCCACCAACCCAAAATAAGTTGTTTTTCTAAGGTATCCTAGGTTCCTTTTAGTGGAAGTTATCATTTAAAGAACAGAGTCTGGCACTAGAAGTGCTTAATGCTACCTAGGTTAGTTTCTGGAATTTTTCAATAGAGAAAACTAGTAAATACATTTTCAAAAAGGAAAAATCATCATTAGTTCATACTGACATCTCCAACTCAAATTTAGGATTCCAAGATTCTCACACAATTCCTCTGATTCTACCTTTGTATCTCTCTTTTCTACACCAAAATTCAGGGCCTCAATTCTTTATAATTATCCATTTGTTTTACCTTACAATGCACACCTTTCAGAATAACACCGATACTACCAGATACATGATTACTAGAAACAGTTTACAATATCTTTGTAGTTCTTTGTCCCTGGGGATATATCCCACTAGAAATGTACAATCAAATTACTATATTTCAAAGTCATTGGAAATACTCTCTGTGTGCTTCGGCTTCAACATACATTTAGGTTCACTTCTTTCATTTTGTATTTGATTTTTAGAGATTGCCTTTTTCTCTCATTTTAACTTATTTTTGTTTTATAATATGGGAAAGCATTAGCTTGGTTCTAAATCTAATCCACAAAACAAAGTACATTCAGAAGTCCAGTTTCCATCCCTGTTTCATCCACCCACTTCCTCCCACTCCTTAAAGTAACCATTTTTATTAGTTTTCGGTTTATCATTCCATTGGTGTGTCTATGTATATACACAATAATATATATTTATAGATCTGTAGAGCCCCTTTCTTTAAAAAATGGTAACATACAATACTACTGTTTTGCTCCAGTGGGTTTTTTTCCACTTAACAACATATTCTCAAGATGACCCCATGGCAGTATATAGATATTCCTCATTCCTTTTTAAAGCTACACAGTACTCCACTGTGTGAACGTGCCATACTTTATTTAACCAGTCCTCTAATAATGCAAGCCCAGATTAAACTGCTATTGAATTTTGTTGTATAATTTAAATTCACATAGAAGTTCAAACAGTCTCACTGTGACATCCAGATCAGCTAACTTGCTGGTCTTTGTTACCATAGCTTTAAGCAAAAAGTTAACTACATAAGCAAGAAACAAAATACACTAACAAAGCCCCTACCCAAACCCAATATAGGGTTCTCAACTGAACATCAAAACACCCACAGAGCTTTAAAAAACACAAATCATGGGGCCCTAACACAAACCCCTCTTGGGTGGGATACAGGCATTGCAATGGTATCTTTAAAAGTTCCACAAACAATTCTAATACACCAAATCAGGAATAAATCTTCCATATATGATCTTGGAATTTCTAGGTGTTAAAGTAGGTGGCTGAATGATTGGCACCAATATTAAAAATATTTCTGCATTCCAAAGTTTCCTCTCTAATCAGAAAATTTTGATCTAATTCCTTAAAACCAAAATACAAAGAAAATCTTTCATCATAAATATTTACTCATACTAATGACCCTAACATGTAAAAGATTAAGCATGTGCCCTAATAATTAAAAATACTAATAAAGTTATAGCTATTATAAATGATACAACATCACAAATGAGTGCTATATGCTTTAATATTTAGGATATATTAATACTATTAATACTATACCCATTCGCAATGATAATTAAAACTATCATAAAATAATATGGCTCTGCCATATTTTTAAATAATAATAACAAATCATCTATCTTGAAAGATTCAATAAAAGCAAAGGACAGGCAGGCTAGGCGTTGTGGCTCACACCTGTAATCTCAGTACTCTGGGAGGCCGAGGCAGGAGGACTGCTTGAGCTCAGGAGTTCAAGACCAGCCTGACCAAGAGCAAGACCCTAAAAATAGAAAAACTAGCCAGGCATTGTGGCGCACACCTGTATTCCCAGCTACTCAGGAGACCGAGGCAGGAGGATCACTTGACCCCAGGAATTGGAGGTTGCAGTGAGCTATGATGACACCACTGCACTTTACCCAGGGCAACATAGTCTCACTCTGTCTCAAAAAAAAAAAAAAAAAAAAAAAGGCAAAAGACAAGTCCTCTGGTCAAGTCCTGGGCTATGTCCTTGGAACTGTCCTGGCTGGATCCTGCTCTCCGTGATCCCCCTGTAGGTGATGCCATCTGCACCCAACTTCATCTACCACCCGTATGCTGATAACTGCCCAAGCTATATTTTCAGCTCAAGACCAGACCCATGTTTCAGACCCATTTTCCCTATGTCAAAAATTTAAGACATTAAATCCTCTTCTTTTATCTTTTTTTAAAATAATTTTGTCACCTACCCTATCCTTCAAAAATTATCAACATTTTTTACTCCATTCATTCAATCTACAAACCACTCTCATGTATTTTTTTTTTTCCATGACATTATGGTGACTTAACCACTCTCATCTTTGTCCCTCTTCAATCCCCACAGCCAATGCCAATGCCCTAATTCAAATTTTCCTCATCCTGGCCTGTCCTCCTGCAAAGGCCTCTTAACTGGTGGCTCAGCTCAGCTCCTGTCTGGCCAGTTCTCTATAGAACTTACTGTCATCTTCCTCAAGGCCAATCTGATCAGGTCAAAATCTGCTTGGAAACCTTTGCTTGCCTTAGCACAGCATCCAAGGTCCATCACAATCCAACCCAAACTTAGCTCTCCTGTTCCATCCCTGGTCACTGTCCCCCAGACTAAGCAGTCCATATTGCAGCAATACTGCATGTCATTCTCCTTCCTCAAATCACATGTTGTAGTCCTCAAGCCTTAGCACACCCTGACTCTGTCTAGAATAACCTTCTCCGGACTACCCTTTCAGATCTCAGTTCAAATGTCCTTTGCAGCTCTGGGAACCTGTGCCAGAAGTTATCTGTGCTGAGCCGACTGATGTCTTCTCTGTAGTCAGACTTATCATGTGGTCTGATTATTACTAATACATAGTGACCTATATCTGCCCACTAGACTACCATGATTTTCTCAAGAACATACCTCCTTCACACCTCTTTTTCTCTAGTTCCTAAAACATCCTTTATGTTCACGTAACATTTGTTGCCTATTGAATAACAACATCAATTCTAACATAGTTTCACAACAACAAAAATTTTCAACTTCTTATTAAGAGCTAAGTTTACTACAAAGAAAGTCCAGGATTAACTCATGTGAATCCCTGACAGTATGGGGAGAAGAGAATTTCAGAAGCTAAAGAACTGGAGGTGGAACTTTTTTTAAAGACATCTGGACACTAACTCTACTCTACCCCTCAGATGAGGAGGTGCCTTGTAGATGTCTAGTTTGGTTCAAGAATCAAGAAAAGTCCAATGGTTTATGTAAAGCATTCCCTTTAACAGCTATATAAAGGTTACGTTTTTCTAAATAGAAAGGAAAACTCAAAGAGTATAAAAGGACAGTGCAACTGCAAAAAGAGTTTCAGAACCAAAAAAAAACCTCAACGCTGATCTTACGGAGGAAATATCTCTTCCCATTGAACTATAGTCTACCTGAAATGATAAAATAACCCCATTCTCCCAGGCTCAAAATGTTGGTGTATCCTTCGTTAGTTTCTTCCTCTATGTTATCCCATTTATCACATGTATGATCAATTTATGATACAATTACCATCAAAAGTTTCCTTAGATTTATCTATTCATCTCATTCCCACAGTTACACTCTACCTCAAGCTCAAAACAACTCATAGTAATCTTACTGCCAACACCTGTGGCTATTTCACAGCTTCCAAGACCAGCCCACGAAATCTACTAAGCACCCTACAGCCAGAACATTCCTCAAGCACCAATGTCATCACGTTACTACCCTTGTCAAATGTTTACAATAACTCTGCACAGACTATGGAATGAAGTCTAAATTCCTGATCCTCACATTCTAACTACTAAGAATGTCAATTCTTCCCCTCATCCTGATAAGCAAGTTCTCACTGTCCCCTAAATACTCTGTGCCCATTCCCACCTCTCCTGTGCCTTTGTTCCTTCCACATTCCCCCTCCCTCCCTGACAGCCAATCCAGACACCCACACATTCCTTCTTCTACCTAGAATATGCTCTTAACCTTTCTTGTGTATCCAATAACCAGAATCTCTCACAGAGCCCTGAATATTAGGCAAAAATAAGCACAAACAAGGGTTACAATCAACCAAAGACCAACTCTGCTGGCTATCAGTTCTTTATAACTACAATCCCTTTAAAACAGTCCATGTAAATATACAGTAATGAAAGAAAAGAAAAAGCAATGGGCAAAGATAAGATATATATTGGCTGGGCGCTGGTGGCTCACGTCTGTAATCCCAGCATTCTGGGAGGCTGAAGCGGGAGGATCACTTGAGCTCAGAAGTTCGAGATCAGCCTCAGCAAACGTGAGACCCTGTCCGTACTAAAGATAGAAAAATTAGCCGGAGACAGTGGCAGGTGTCTGTAGTCCCAGCTACTTGGGAGGCTGAGGCAGGAAGATCGCTTGAGCCCATGAGTTTGAGATTGCAGTGAGCTATGATGATGCCACTGCACTCTACCCAGGGCAACAGAGGGAGACTCTGTCTCAAAAAAAAGAAAAAGATATACTTATTTATTTTAACAAGAACTTATGCCACATATTAATTTTACTGGAAGCATTTTTCTTTTTAGTAGTACAGAAAATAATGGTATATCATAATCAATGGCATCTTAGATCCAATAAAATCAAGTAAAAAATTCTTAATAAAATTTTTATTTAAAATATAATTTCACATTAACAAAAAAATTGCAGAAATGATACAGAGAATGCCCATATACTCCTCACCCATTTCCCCTAATGTTAATGTATAAGATTATCACAGTATACTTGCCAGACTAAGAAACCAATATTGGTACATTTCTATTCCCTAAATTCCAGATTTTATTCAAAGTTCCCCAATTTTTATGATAATGTATTTTTCTGTTCCAGGATCCAATCCAGGATTCCACATGACATTTATTCATCATGTCTCCTTAGTCTCCTCTGCTCTGTGACAGTTTCTCAGTCTTTCCTTATTTTTCGTGACCTTAACAGTTTTGAGTACTGTCCAGCATTTTGTAGAATGTCCCTCAATTTGAGTTTCTCTGATGCTTTTCTCATGATTAGACTGAGATTATGGATTTTGGGGAAAATATCACAGAGTTGACATTCCCTCCTAATCATATCACATCTGGAGACACATGATGCCAACATGTCTTATCACTGTGATGTTAACCCTGATCATTTAGGTAAGATGGTATTTGCCAGGTTTCTCCACTGTCAAGTTACTATTTTTCTCCTTTCTATATTCTATTCTTTGAATAAAAGTCACCAAGTACAGCCTATACTCAAGGGGAGGGGAAGGAGAGAAATTAATTAAGCTCTACCTCCTGAAGGGTGAGTAGCTAGTTATATTATTCAGAATTCTATAAGGAAGATTTGTCCCCTCTCACCATTTATTTATTTATTTATTCAGTCATTTACAGATAAAAAATTTTAAATTGTTAAATAAACAGGACATTCACTAGGAGAAGATCATTTCTGTATATATGATCACAGGATTAACATCCAGAATACATAAAGAACTCCTATAAATCAATTTAAAAAGCAAAAGACAAACGACCCACTAGACAAATGGGCAAAAGGCAAGAAAAGGCAATTCAAATAAAAGAAAACTCAATGGTCTTTAAAAACATATGAAAAGATACTCACCCTCACTAGTAATAAAGTGAATAAAATGAAATAGCCATACATCTTACATTTCATACCCATCATACCAAGGTGAAAAAAAATAGCTAAAACACCCAAACATGAATGATAAGGAGTAAAAAACTGGACCAATTACTTCTAAGAACAATCTAGCAATATCTAAAATTGAAGTACTTTGATCTAACAATTTTACTCCTACCAATACACTCCAGAGAACACCCATCAACTGACCTGGGTTGGTATGTGGAAACTTTTCAAGAGATACAGGGTATGGATAGTTCAAATGTAATAAATTTCTAAACAGTATCCTCCACATACTCTCTTTCCTGAAATTAATCTGCTTGAGGAAAAGCATGTGATCTTGCTGGTCTCCTTTCCCAACCTTATGGAAGACTTTCCCACCCAGCAAAAGCCAAGGCATACCTCTAGCCCACCTACCCTCAGAATGCAAAAATTTTTAGGGCACCTAACAAAAAATAATTCAAAATAGCAATGTCCTCGTCCAGAAACCAAATGATTCTAATAACTAGGTAACAAATCCTTTTAAAAGTTAAGTGGTTTCCAATTTTTTGCTTACAACGAAACTGAAGGCAGTTATAACTCAGCTGTCACCTTGTAGCTACTTCAAAATAATTTTCCATGAAACATTACCATTTGACTTTGTACATATAACATAAAAGGAGTTAAAACACTTGAGACACATTGTATGATAAAATTTCTTTCATCTACATGTATTTATTCATTTTCAATAAGTATATCCATCTAGATATACCTACTCATTGGTCCAGTTTTTTTACTCCCATCATTCATGTTCAGGTATTTTGGCTATTTTTTTTTTCACTGCAGTATGATAGGTATGAAATGTAATCACAAGCTTTCTCAGTTTTACATTTACAAAAAAAAGAGGGGAGGAATAAGACACCGAACCCTGTCTCATCTAGCAGTAAGTTTTATCACTCATGGATTTTTTCAAAAGTACCATCCATCTCAATAAGAAATGCTTTTCCAATAAAAATGTACCTATGATGTTCAAAATTTATAAAAATGTGTATTACATTTATCCAGTTTGCTCAGTTGTATACAAAAATAACCATAGGGATTAGTTAATCCAAAAGAAAATCTTCAACACAGAAGAGTCACAGGAAAAAATTTCCATTTCCATATAAATCTTTGCTATAGAGAAGTATGACAGGATGCTCAATAAACTATTTTAAGGCATAGAAATAAAATTCTATGGGGCAAATGCATCTATACACACAAATAAGTGCATGTAAAACTGGTGAGATCTAAACAAAGTTAATGGATTGTATCAATGCCAATTCCATGGTTGTGATCTTGTACTGTAGTTATGCAAAATGTTGCCATTGGGGGAACTAGGTAAAAGGTATAGGCAATCTCTGTATTATTTCTTACAACTGTATGTGAATCTACAACGCTCTCAAAATAAAACTTTTTTTAATTATATGGGAGGATTTTAAAACTTACTATAAAGCTACAATAATCAAAAGAGTCTGATACTGACATAACAATAGACATATAGGTCAACAGAATATAATTGAGAGTCTAGAAATAAACCTGTACATCTAGAGTCAATTGACTTTTTACAAGAGTGCCAAGACCATTCCATGCAGGAAACAATAGTGTCTTCAACAAATGGTGCTAGTACTGGAGAGCCACATGCAAAAGAACAAAGTTGGACCTCATACTATATACAAAAATTAACTTAAAATGGACCAAAGACCTAAATGTAAAAGATAAACTTAAAAAACCCTTAAAAATATAACACAGGTGTTAAGTCTTCATGATCTTGGATTAGAAAATCACTTTTTAGATATGACACCTAAAAACACAAGCAACCAAAGAAAAAAATAAATAAACAGAGCATCATCAAAATTTAAAATTTTTGTATGCCAAAAGACACTATCAAGAAAGTGAAAAAATAACCAACGAAATGGGAGAAAAATACTTACAAACCATATATCTGATAAGGGTCTACTATCCAGGACATATAAAGAAGTCTTACAACTCAACAATAAAAAGACAACGTTAATTTAAAAGTGGGCAAAGGACTGCAGTAGACATTGCTCCAAAAAATACACAAATGGCCAAAAAGTACATGAAAAGACACTCAAAATCAATAATCATTAGGGAAATGCAAATCAAAGCCACAATAAGATAGCCATTCTAGTGAAGCTATAATTAAAAAAAAAAAAAAAAAAACCAAACAGAAAATAACAAGTATTGGTAAGAATGAGGAGAAACTGGAACCCTCATACATTGCTAGTGGGAAAGTAGACCAGTGAAGTCACTATGAAGTACAGTTTGGCAGTTCCACAAAAAGTCAAACATACAGTTATATGACCTAGTAATTCTACTCCCAGGTATATACCCAAGAGACATACCTGTATGTCCACACAAAAACCCATACACAAATGGTCACAGCAGCATTATTTATAACAGTCAAAAGGCAGAAACACAAATGTCCATCAACTGATGAGTCGATAAATAAGATGTGGTATATCTACACAAGGAAATATTATTTGGCCATAAAAAAGAATGAAGTACTGATACATGATACAACATAGATGAATTCTGAAAACACCATGTTAAGTGAAGTCAGTCATAAAAGACCACACATTGTATGATTACATATATATGAAATATCTAGACTAGACAAATCCATAGACATAGAAAATACATTAGTAGCTCTCAGGTGCTAGGAGAAAGGAGGAAGGTGGAGTAACTGACAGCTAATAGGTACAGGCTTTCTTTGTAGTATAATGAAAATATTCTGAAATTAGGTAATGACAATAGTTGCACAACCTTACGAATACATTAAAAATCACTGAATTGTACATTGTAAAATAAGAATTATATGCTATGTGGGCTATCCAGAGCAACAGGACAGAATTAATATTCCAGGAAAAAAATTGTATCAGGGAACTAAAATGCAAATAAGAATTTAAGAAAAAAATGCAAAAATTGTTAAATAAGACCTTATTCATGTATTTTTAAAATGAATGTGAATGAAAATCAAACTGCTATGAAATTTGGATTCTACTCAATATACTTTTTTTTTTTTTTTTTTTGAGACAGAGTCTCACTCTGTTGCCCGGGCTAGAGTGCCATGGCGTCAGCCTAGCTCACAGCAACCTCAAACTCCTGGGCTCAACCAATCCTTCTGTCTCAGCCTTCTGAGTAGCTGGGACTACAGACATGCATCACCATGCCCAGCTAATTTTTTCTATATATTTTTAATTTTTCAATTAATTTCTTTCTATTTTTAGTAGAGACGGGGTCTCGTTCTTGCTCAGGCTGGTTTCGAACTCCTGAGCTCAAACAATCCGCCCGCCTCAGCCTCCCAGAGTGCTAGGATTACAGGCGTGAGCCACCACGCCAGCCTTACTCAATATACTTTTAAAAAGTAATGCTGTATAATGGGTTTTTTTTCAGTTGCTGTATTTATAGTACACCAGAAATTATATCTTTGCAACTACATAAATCCATTTTTTGAAATATGGTATATGTCAACTGCATGTCAACCTAAAAGCAAGAAGGTAAAGAGAATGTAAGTTATTTTGCAGGTGTTTCAAAAGTTTGAACATCACTACCCTAGAGAAAAATCACACACAGGTGCATGAAGGGATATATAAAGAATGTTACACTATTTGTAACAGCAAAAGTTGGAAAATTCAAAATGCCCATCAACAGGAGAATGGGTAAATAAATAGTAATCCTTCTGTAATTAATATAACTGAATCAACTAGAGCTACACTTATCAACACAGACAAATCTCGAGCATATTATTAGGTGAAAAAAGTGCTATGGAATAATTTTTTATCAAGTTTAAAAACATGATCTTATTTATGGAAACAAGACATTGATTAGAGAAATTATACACACACACACACACACACACACACATATATATATATATCTGTAGCAAAAATAGAAACATGCAAGAGAAATAATAAACATCAGCTTCACCATACTAGTTACCTCTGGAGAGAGAGTAAGGTGAACAGTATTACGAAGGGGACTTTGGTTGGTACCTGTAATATTTTGTGATTTAGAATATTATTAATATGAAAGAAATTCAGCAAAGCTAGGTGGCAGATACAAAGATATTCTTTGCATCTCTTACACAGGCCTGAAATATTTCATATTAATAGGAAGTTAGTCCAGGCATTGAACCAGCACCAAACATACGATCACTTTAAAGTGACCAGTTATGTTTTGTCAGTGTTGGTGTTTCTCAACCAGTGGTCCAAGTCCTGCCCTAAATAAAAAACAGTAATGGCATCTATTAAAAGAGAAGCATAAGATAAAAAGATTTTTATATAGTATAAAAGGGCATAAAATGAATCTAATTTTGCAAATCTGCCTCAAGATCACCTTTGCCAAATCTTCTGATCAAAATCCTTGTATAGCTTTGTAAGATGTCTCCAGTACTTCAAAAACCAATGTTCAAAAGGGAAAATTTGGTGACAATTATAGCCAGCTTGGCCTTTTCATTCAATTTAGAAAAAAACCTATCGACACAGGAAATGTGCTATTTGCAGAGAAATGCTTATGAATAGCTGAAAATCGCTATCATTTTATCATTTAGAATCAAAACACAAAAAATATTCTAAAAATAATTTTTAAAGCACAAATGCATGAATACCAAACATTAATAAACTAGTTTATTAATAAACAAATTAGAAAATTCTTAGAATACCAAAAAGACCAAGAAGAATTAATTGGAAAATTCATTCTTTTAATAACTGTACATTATTGTCAAATTCTAAAAAAAAAAAAAAGGCAAATAGAAAATTCAAAATAGGTAAGCATGTAAATAAATAGCCAGAATTTAAGTTACCCAAAATGTAATCTGAATTAAAAATTGAAAGGATGAAATCAAACTATGGTCTCAAGAGATAAAAGAAAAGCAGTTAGAGATATGACTTAAAGAAAATGAGAAGAAGAAAAATGCAAGACAAATATAAGAAAGCCATATTAAGAAGGAAAAACTAGTAAAAGTCAGGTTAATAATAAAGTACTCATTTGTAAGTATAGGAAGAAAAGGAAAAATTAAAGGTACAAAGTAACAAAATGAAGGATTAGAATAATATATAGTGTACAGATGGGAGCCATTTTTTCCAAAATGCATTTGGGAAATCACAGAAAATGGTAAGAGCATTATTTAAGTGGGAAACAAATGTCAAAGTATTTCAAAAAGTACAACTGCAGTTTCATTTCAGTTTTGGAAACAAGACTATGTTAAAAAGAAAAAACAACGTCAGACTTGTCTTCAACCACAGTACCAAGTACACACTTCCATAGTCCATCCTCAAGAGAAAGATACCCTACAAATGTATTAAATCAATTAATCGTATTTAGTAAAAACTGTTTTGATCATAAACATATTCTGCTTTTCTCTATATATTTACTTGTCCTGTATACTTGGGTAAATAAAAAACACTTGCCTATCTTGGGAAGTTTTCACAGAAGTAAGGTCTGTGGTAATTTGTTATAGCTGCCCAAGTTGACTAACCCAAATCAGCTGGCCCTACCTCCCTCTGTGTGTTAGGAATCCTTCTACAGTAAGGGACAGGAAATCTAACTCTAATTGGCTTAAGAAAAATATGCACTGTAGTACCTCAAAAATCCAAAAAGTACAACTTTAGGCAAGGCTTGATCGAGAGATTCAGAAAGTCATCAAGTCTCCAGCTCCATTTCTCTGCCATCCTCCCTCTTCTGGGAGTTGCTATGACCTCAGGTGGACTCCTATCCAAGAGCAATGCTAGCTATTATAGTTCTTCACCACACAGAAAAGAAGGCAAAGCATCTCCTTCATAAACACCCAGAGAGAAGAGAGGTCTCTAGCAAAAGTCCTGAGATTCATTCTGATTGAGTCAGTATAGGTCACATGCTTATCTCAAAACAATCAGCACAGTCAGAAATTGGAATGCCCTAAATGGCTTATCCTAGGTCAAGCACACACCTTGAAGATGGAGACTGTTAGGAAGGGAAGTGGGAAGGCCACTGTCATCTTTCAGTCTCAGCCCTTCCACTGCAATCCTCAGAAGTTATTCTCCAACAACATCCATCTACACTCAGTTCTTTATGTGTTGTGGGTTGAATTGTGTCCCCAAAAAAGATATGTTAAAGTCTTAACCCTGGGTACCTCTGAATGTAACCTTATTTGGAAACAGGATCTTTGCAGATGCAATCAAGTTAGCATGAGATGATACTCATACATCCAAATATGATTGGTGCATGAGAAAAGACACTAGACATGAGAAAAGACACACAGAGACCATAGCATGTGAGATTGAAGTAATGGAGGCAGAGACTAAAGTGATGCATTTACAAGCCAACAAATGCCAAGGACTGCTGGCAATTCCAGAAGCTAAGAAAAAGGCAATGAACAGATACTCACTCCCCTATTCTTCAAGAGAGATCATGGCCCTGTCCATACCTTGATTTCAGAATTCTAGCCTCCAGAACTGTAAGAGAATAAATTTCTGCTGTCTTAAGCCATGAGTTTGTTGTACTTCATTATGACAGTCCTAGGAAACTATTAATAATACACTAACTATGATAATACATGATTCTTTGCCTTTGCACAAACTCTTCACTCTTTCCGGAATGCCTTTTCCCCCAGGATGGTCTATTCACACTAAACTTCCCAGACCTACCTAAATGTCCTTTCCTCTGTGATGCCTTTCACCATAGCCCCAAAAAGAGTTAATCTCTCTATTACACATTAGTCCAGCACCATATCCTGTCTGTATTTTTATTACAAAGTTCTAATTGCTGTGCACATAGCTGTTTCCCCTTCATAATTATAAGCTCTCTGAGGAAAAAGCAAAATTTGACTCTTAACCAGCTTCATATCCTCAAGGCAAGGGCACAGTACCTAATATGTAATAATCACTCAATTCATATCTATGAATTGAATGAGTTTGATGATTCATCTCAAAAGAAGATAATGGGTATGATTTGGAAAAATTAGCTATTATAGATTATACAGAACGGAAGATGAGCCTTGGACGGTAGAACCAAGGTAAGTAGAGAAGAAAAGAAAGAATGTGGAAGTGTGAGGAGGGATGGTACAGAGTTTAGCAAAGATATAGAAAAACTACAAAGTAGAAAAGATTTAGTTAGGAAAAAAGGGATGTATGTAAGGGAGTGGGAGCCTTCTGCTAAGGGTCATTTTACAAGTAATAAGTGAAAAAGAAAAAGAAAAAGAAAAAAGAAAAAAGGTTTCTGAGCAAAACAGTGATACGTGTTTTTAGGACACTGATACTACAAAGTTTGCAATAGACTCTGCAGGTATCACAGACCAACTAAAGTGCAACAGAAGCAGGTCGGCAATGCGGAGAAGCACCGAGTACACTACGATGGTAGCAGGAGGAATGGAAAGGAACAAATTTATAAAATTCTAGAGGAGAATAAACAGGTTGAAAGAACCAAGGATTACTCTTAAATTTTGACCTTTGGTTACCTAAATTTGGATTTGCAACTGAAGTACAAAGGAAAAGACTATTGTTTTCAACAAGCATAAGAAGTTTGGTGTTAGTCCTGGCTCAGTATGAAGTGACAATAAAACATGCCAGAAAAGATGCCCAGCAAACAGAAGACAGAGAAGTTCAGGAGCAATATGAGGACAAAAGACATGTATGGGTAAAGATGACTTTTTAAAAAGTCACAAAAATTATATTGCAGAATTTCATTTCTTCATTCAACAAATATTTACCAGGCACTATATGTCCCAGGCACTATTCCAGGCTCTAGGAATGTAACAGTGGACAAAACAGATAAAAACCCCTGCCCTCAAGGAACTTACATTCTACTGGGGAAAACAGGCAAGCCTAAATTGGATTTGTGAACATAAACTTGAAGCCAAAGGTCAACACCAGTTAGTAATTACTATAAGAAAAAAATTGCTTATCTTTTTCTTTCTTCAAATTTTATTTTCCAGAAATTTCATTTCAGTAATTACAAAGCAACCAGAGTCAAGCAAATTTATGATTTTTTTATGCTATCTTTCCTATTGTAAAAATCTATTTTCCCTCCTTTATTTCTCAAAGTGTTTGTTGGAATTAGGTCAGCCCTTTCAAAGAATGCTCATAAAGGGTGACTGGACTCAGGAAAAATGAGAGGCCAACAGTACAACAAAGAGAACACAGGTTTGGGAATAAGACAAGGCCTGAATCCAAACCCCAAATCTGCATAAGTTCTGTGCCTTCAGGCAAGTTACTCAGTATCTCCAAGCTTCAGTTTACCCATCTGTAAAATGGGAATGGCTTCACTCTAAGGATTAAAAGGGGAATATTTCTAAAAGGCATTTAGCACAATGCCTAGGGGAAAAATGGAGAAATGCTAGAAAAATGGAGGCAAATGCTGTGACCACTACTACTACTATTACTATATGTGGTGGGCAGAAAATAGATGCTCAATAAATACTTGTTTTCTTTCTTTTGCTTCCATAGAAGGTATATCTTAACATTATAAGTAACCATAACCCTCCAATTCACTAGATTATTCTATTCAATCTCCCAAAAGTTTTGTATAGCAGGAACTTAAGAGAATTGAATGCATATTAATTTTGCAATTGGGCTTAGTATTTTTAATTCCTAACTTGATGGAGCCTATTCATTCTCCAAAGAAAAATTTTGATGGTGATGTCACAAGCAGAAGTCACTGAATTATGAAGATTCACATAGAAAGGAATAAAAGTAGTATTGCCTTAGAAATCATACACCAAAGATTCCATAGTTATTTTTATTAAACTGATGCCATTAACCTTACTCTAATCATTTCGTAGTATCTTTCATTTGTTAAAGAAATGTACTAACTATCACTATACAATAATCCAAATTTTATATAACACCCTCGGAGTTGTCCTGAGAATTAAACAGTACAATGTATATCAAAATGTTTGGCCAAGTCCCTGGAATATAGTATGCACTCAGCAATAAATTCAGTGAAATCTAATCCTATTATCCTACGTTCCTTTCAATTAATGAAAGGTCAGGAGCAGTGGCTCACGTCTGTAATCTCAGAACTCTGGGAGGCAGAGGCAGGAGGATCACTTGAGGCCAGGAGTTCAACACCAGCCTGGGCAACATAGCCACACCCATCTCTACAAAAAAGAAACAATTAGCTGGGTGTGATGGCTTGCACCTGTAGTCCTAGCTACTCCAGAGGCTGAGGGGAGAGGATTGCTTAACCCCAAGTGTTCAAGTCTGCAGTGAGCTATGATCACACTACAGCACTGTAGCCCGGGTGACAGAGCGAGACCCTGTCTGAAAAAATGAAAAAAAAAAAAAATCACGTCATCTGTACATAAAAACAGTTTCTCTTGTTCTTTCCTATGGTGCTAAAAAGAAAAAAATATTACAAAAAAAGGAAAAATCAATTAATGAGAAAGACCTGTAACAGCAACTATAATGCAGGATTTACAGAACTAAAAAGCTTAAAATCCACTCTGACTTGATGCCATTCTAAACCAGAAAGGTCTTCATTTAATGTCTTATAGTTTAGTAACAAGGAGATTTATAAGTTAAATCAAGATACATACCACTGCAATCAAAACCAACATTTCACTCTTCACCCCAAAAAAAAAAAAAATCCCTCAAATAAAAATGTAAAGAAAGTTTTTTTAAAAGACCACAGACATAAATTCCTTCTAGTTTCATTTTTTAAAATGCAAATTCCAGAAGCCCACAAAATATAATGGTATCATCAGGACCAAAGTCATAACTGTTTGCCCAGGAAAGAGCACTGACATCACCTAGAACCAGCTCAAAGGGAGGGCCCATCCACAATAACCAGCGAAACCCCTTCACTCACACGTGACACCATTTGAGACAACCAGTGTCAGGGCTGCCTGTTCCCTGTAACAGTGGCTCTTCTCCAATCCTCTGGACTGTTCATATGGACACTAAGATCTGTCTCTCTTCCTGGCAATCTCCCTTACACATAGATGACTCCAACATTTACATCTGCCAAGTGCATACCCTGAGAACACACAATTCAAGTGCATGCAAAATTAAACGTGTCTCAGACCTGCTCCTTCTGTGTCCTCATGTCTGTTAATGTTATCACCACCCTCTCAATCGCCCAAGATAGGATCTAGTTTTCTTTGCTTCACCATCCCCCTTTCTTTTCCCAAGAGCAAACCAGTTTCAAGGAAAGACCTGTTCACTTTGCCTCTACAACCAGACACAGCATCTATCCCTGCCTCCGTTCCCACAGCCTGTCTCAAGCTCATTACCACTGCCCTGAATCATGCCAACAGATCCTGCCTAGCTGCCCACCGTCTCTCATGCCCCAAAATGAGTCTACCTACTCTGCATATTACAGACAGTTTGGTCTTGCTACGAATGTTCCTTCCTGTGGATCCCCACTGCCTACCACAGTGTCCCAGATTTTCAGAACTTGAAGGACCTTAATCTGATCCAATCATCCATTCACCTGATCTTGGATGCTCCTCAAATTCAAAATACTCTTGCCTCACCTTCAAGCACATTCCTACTCTGACTCTAATCTAAAAGTCTCTAATGTCATGAAAACAAGAGTGAACTATGCCATTCCACTGCTCTTGGGCTAAAGTTCAAAACTCTCAATCTGGCCCACATAACTCCACTTGCCTGGCCCCTGCCTATCTCTCAAGTCTTGAAAAGCTCCCTTTTGCTCTCTCTGCTCCAGCTACCTGGCCTTTCATCCAGCCTACTATGATCCCACTCGTCCCAAGCCTCTGTACATGCTGGCCCCTCAGCAATCCACCCTTCTCATAGGTAGTACCATCTCGACCCTCAGATTTCAACTCAAAAGTCAGTTACTCAGTAACCAACCTCACTCTCATTCCAAACCAAGTCTTCTGTTTGCCCCCTGCTCTTCACCTCCACAGACTTAAACAAAACTGTAATAAATTGATTATTGTATTTTTATTCCCAAGCTAGAACGTAAGCTCCATAAAAGGACTGTGTCTAGGTTACCATTATATCTCACAACCTAAAACAAAGGAGCTCTGCACAAATATGTGTAGATTAATAGAATTCATAAATCAAAACACCCCAAGTAACAAGACCAGCCTCACTACATACTGGTCCTGAAGTCACTTGGTTTCTCCATTCATAAAACTACATAGCCCATCTGCTCAATGTTCTTTGAGTTCCCTAGAAGATCTGACATTACCTGAGTCTACAATTTTATAATTTAAGCTCTTCTCTCATAATTGTCTTTTATGTAGGCACCAGCAAAACTTTACATTCCAGTTTTCACTTTGTTTGCATCCTTCCTTCCATCTGGAATTTTTCTGCCAGATCCTCATTTCCAAATCCTACTTAGCCTCAAATGCTCACAAATCCAATGTTATCTCCTCCTCAAAGTATTCCTTTCATCCAGCCAGCTAGTCACAACCTCTCCACCCCTGAATTCCCCCAGGTTCTCCATTGCCTCATTCAGGTCTCAGATCAAATGTCACTTCAAATGAGAGGCTTCTCCTAAAGTCACCACGGGTTATAACTCTCTATTAGACCACCCTGTTTTATTTTCTTGATTACCGTTATCTGAAATTATCTTGTTCATTTCTTTCACTTATTTACTTAAGTGCCTGTTGCCCCCGCTAGAAAGTAAGATCCATGAGAGCAGGGACATGTGTCTTGTTCACATTTCCCCACTCCCCTACATCAAACATGGGAGGTGTTCAGTAAATATATGCCAAAGGCATGAATGACTCTGTAGCCCTTGTGACTATGGTTATGTCTGCACATATCTTTTTTTTGTCATATTCCAAACTCCTTGTGGACCAGGCCAAAGTCTGGCTAAACTATTTGTTTTGTGTGTGCTATCTGGAAATCCTTGCACAACTGAAGCAAATAATAGATAACTGCTAATTAATTAACGAGTGATCTCTCCAAGAGGTACTGCCCTGAACCAGGACAACTCAGAACTCCATATTGTCCAGAAACCAGGGCAAACAGGAATCTCCTTCCATCCCCTCTCTACCACAGTCTCTGTTCCAATCTGCCACCTCCAGTGAGCTTCAAAAGACTAGTTTCCTCATCTTCCTTTAGCCAACAACCACTGGTTCTTCTATTCCTATTATCTCATGATCCTACCCTTTCCTTTTTATCTCTAGCCAACAAATCACTTCCAGGGCCCCGTTTCTTCAGAGTACCCCACATCTCCAGTCAGTCGGGGAACTCATCAGGCTCTACGATACAAATAGATGTTAAAAGGAATTTTTTAAGCAAGACTGGCTCACTCACCTTTCCTTTGATACCTCTTTTATCTGAAATAGGTCCAGTTTCAAAGACTGCCTTTGATACTCTTTGGACCCCCAGCATTATTTCAATCTAGCCCGCGGCACCCAAGTACCTTCGGGGTGTCCACACCCTTGCCTCGCACCTTTTCACCTTCCACCAGAGGAATTCCCCAGGCCAGAGAGGACCATCTCTGCGGAAGCAAATGGTCCTAGAACACCGTGGGGCAGCCCTACCCTCTCCACTTTCTGTTCGGCATCCGCCTCTGGCCTGGAGCCGTCTCGAGCGCCCCTCAGCCCCAGTCTCCCGCTGGGCCCGGCCCTCCAACACCACCCCCCACTCACCTGAAGCGGCCCCCGCAGTGCTGGCATTGCTCGCCCACCCAGCCGGCAGGGCAGACGCACTGGCCGGTGCCAGGGTTGCAGCGGCCGCCGTTGACACAGGGCCGGTCACATTCCTTGGCCTCGGCTGCGGCTGAACCCGACACTGCCGCCGCCGCCGCCGCGGCCTCGGCCTCCCCGGGAAGCAGCAGCAGCAGCGGCGGGAGCAGCAGCAGCAGCAGCAGCCTCGGCTGGAGCGGCGGGGACAGCAGCCGCGGGAGGCGCAGCCCGGCCCCTAGTCCCGACCTCCCAGCCCCGGTCACGTCCCAGTCCCGGCGCGGCCCGCCGTTCCTGCCCGCAGGCGCTGCCGTTGCCTCCGTCCTCCTCCTCAGCCTCGCCTCAGTCGCCGCCGCCGCCGCCACCATCTTCCCGGGGCTGAGACGGCGCCCCGCGAACACATACACGCACACCGCACGGCCGGCTCCGCTTCGCCTGGCCGTGCGGGGCGGGGCTGTGCGGACGGTGGCTCGGGCGGTCAATCCTGAGGGCGGGACCAGAGTTGAGCGGTGGGCGGGGCCTGCGCGCGCATGTGTGGGCGGGTCGCGGGCGCGCGCGATTAGCTGAGACCCGGCTTCCCTGCCAAGGTTCCCCAGCGCTCTGGTTGTCGTCTTTCGCACAGGACGGCGGCGACCGAGTAGCCGACCCATTGGCTGCTTGGGAGCCGGCCGCTCTGCCAGCCAAGCCGGCCTCGTCGAGTATTGCCCTCTGAAGACCCCGCTGTGCTCAGCGCTCTGCCCCAGCTCTAGCTGGCGGGCGGAAAGGGCTGGGAGGCGCGCCGGGGTGTGGTGCTAGGTGCGGTACTGTGGAAGCAGCAGTGCCGCATTCGAGCCTCGGTAAAATAGGGATAACGAAACAACGTGTGTGTTAAGAACCTGCCGTGTAGCCTGTGCTCAGTAAATGCCTGATAGACTGAATGAAGACACACACAGCCAGGCCTCCTTGATGACAGGCTGATCATTGCAGACCAGAACCCCCACCTTTAACACCATTAATTTGTGGGAGAAGTTTGAGGTTACCTTTCTCCCCAACATTTGCCCACCAACCATATTCTCTGAAGAGAGGCCCACTTAGAATTAGAAAATGAAACACCCTCAGCCCGCACATGCGTGTCTCCAGGACCCTTTTCGTGTGGTGGTTTCTTACTTCGGTGGCCCCCAAGGAAATATGCCTCCCAGCAGCGTAACCTTGTGTGGTCCTCAATCTGAGAATCTGGACCGGGCCTGTGATTCGATTTAACCAGTAGAAGAATGTGGTGGAAGGGACAATGTGTCAGTTCCAGCTCCGAGCTTTAAAACGACCTGGCAGTCTTGACTTTGAGCTCTCAGTGGTCATGAGTGGTTTCCCTTCATCCACCCTGCTGGAGAGAAACCACATGCAGAGACCACATGGGGTGGGAAAGGCCCCAGACATGGGAACCTGGTGGGCCCATCCTAGCTAAGAGATCAGTCATTGAGCGAAGATGCTTTCTGGATTGTTCCAACCTTGTTGTTCCACATTACCTAGAACAGAAACAGGCCTTTCCTAACGATGACTTATCCAAAATCCTGAGAAATGATAAACTCATTGCTGTTTTAAGCCTCCAAGTTTTAGAGAGGTTTGTTACTCAGCAATAGATAACCAGAGTATTGTCCAACATAACCCGTGTTCTGTGAGGAATAATCCCTACAGTGTTACCTCGGCCTCTGAGAAACAAAGAAAACCCCTCATATACATGTGAAGCCTCTTACCTGTGAAGGGTAGCATTGCTATCTTCTTTCTCCTTTACTGCTTTTATTAAACAGTCCCCTACACTTTCTACCTCTGTATGGTGGATTAAAGATGGCTGCCAATTCTCTTAAACTCCTTCCATGGAGAGACAAGGCCTAATTCCCCTACTCCTTGAGTTTGGGGTGGCCTTAGTGATTTGTTTGACGAGTAGACTATAGTGGAAGTCATGTGCTGGGACTTCTGAGGCTAAGTCATAAGCAGTTTTGCAGCTTCCTCCTGAATGTCTTGGAAACATTTGCGCTTGGAAAAGCCAGCTGTCATAAAATAAGCCCAGCTACTCGGAGACTGCCTCGTTGTGGGGAAGCCAGCTCCCAACCATTCAAGTCTTCCTAGTAGAAGCCCCAGACAGTCATGAAGCATGGGGGTGTCATCCTGCTGAATCCACCCCAAATTGCAGATACATGAGCAAAATAAATGAGGGCACTCGTTTAGGCCACTAAGTTTTGTGCTGGTTTTTTACATAACAACAAATTACCAGAATATTCTGTAACTCACTTTCTCCAAGGACAAGAATAAGTCTGTTGAGGTAGACTTGATTAAGAATTTATTAAGGAGCACTCTGGGAGGCTGAGGCAGGAGGATCACTTAAGGCCAGGAGTTCAAGACCAGCCTCAGCAAGAGCAAGACCCCCATCTCTACTAAAAATAGAAAAATTAACCGGGCAACTAAAAATACAAAAAATTAGCCAGGCGTGGTGGTGCACTCCCATTGTCCCAGCTACTTGGGAGACTGAGGCAGGAGGATCACTTGAGCCCTGGAGTTTGAGGTTGCTATGAGCTAGGCCGATACCATGGCACTCTAGCCTGGGTAGCAGAGCTAGACTTTGTCTCAAAAAAAAAAAATTATTAAGAATGACAGCATAATTGTATATAAATACATAATATACAACTCGTCATCTATACATAACACACAGTGGGTTCCAATATTATTGTCCAGTAACCCCGCATGGAGGCGTCACTCTAGCCCCTGAATCACCTCTGTTGGCCTCTACATACCTTATCACCAAGGTTCTGTAGCTGTTCAACCTGAAGTCCCATCTTACCTTTTTCTTCACTAGTCCTTATCAAGGTGGCCTCCACAGACAAGCCCCACAAGTACCTTTATGTCAGCTTAAGGGACAAGACCCAGCATTTGGAAGAGGTCATCAATTTAAAAGCAGAGGACTTAAAACTTCCATTGGATGAGCTAGACTCATGTCTTCTCTCCCAAATTTCTACAATAGAGAACAAAAATTTTCTCCTGTACCTAGATGAGATATAATGAAAACAGTAATATTGTTAAAAGACAAATGGCCTTGCTAAATATGACCATGAAGAAGGACTTCAAATTAGAAGTTCCCAAACTGAAGCCATGCTTTTGGATAAAAGCTCCCTAGAATTTCTCATAATTATAGATAATTTATATTAGTTTCCTGTGACTGCCATAACAAATCACCACAAACTTGATGGCATAAAACTACAGAAATTTAGGAGTCAAGGTGTGCAGAAGTCCTGCTAGTCTGGTCCTTGTTCTGTCTGGGTACCAGCTTCCTTCAGCAGTGCAGGCCACGGTGCCAGAGGCCAAGGGAATGAGAAGTCAACTTGCAGGAATTTTGCAAGTCTGTTGTTCTTAGCAGGACCCCAGGCTAGAAAAGGAGGAGAAAGAAACTGACCTGATCAGTGCCAGAAGTACTTGTATTCAAAGAAAAATAAGCAGGAAAAAAAAGAAAGGAAGAAAATAAAAAAGAAGGAAGGAAGAGAGACAGACAAATACAAGATGAAACCACACCTGGTAAGCTTTCCACCCTAACAAAATCCTGTCAAAAAACTGAAGGAAAACCAGAAAATGAGAGTAAACCAAAGCTTGAAGAAAAGCTAAAGAGGAGGATGAAAAAGCAGAAGGAACTTTTAGAGAGAAGCTGATTCAGTCTCTCCAGGAATTTAAAGAAGATATACACAACAGGCATTTAAGCAATGAAGATAAAAATAAATGAATAAAAAAGCAATGAAGATATGTTTCGAGAAGTGGATGAAATGGAGGAAATAAGGAGAGTGAGAAACAAACTATAATGATGCACAGGAAGGTTAAGGGTAGATTACCTTGATTTTTATTTTAGCTGATGTTAACAGTGTCATATAACTTTATTCTTATTAGCATTTTCCTAATATACTTTTGTCTATCTTTCCACTTTTAACCTGTCCTTGACAGTGGTTTCCAATGCCTCTCTTGTTATCTGCATCACATTGTGTATCCTGTTTTGAACCAATCTACAAGTCTCTGTCTTTTAAAAGGAGAGCTTTACTCATTTGTAAAAAAGAGATTCCTGATAGGCTATAAAAGGAAAACAAAAGGTTACTAAGTAATATATAAATATCTTTTTTTTTCTTTTTTTAAAAAACAGGATCTCCAGCCTGTCACCTAGGCTTGAGTTCAGTGGCATAATAATCACACACTACAGCCTTAAACTCCGGGGCTCAAGGGATCTTCCCACTTCAGCCTTCTGAATAGCTGGGAATACAGGTGGGTGGCCCTGTGCCCGACTGTGAATATCATATTTTTGAAAGGTAAGAGTACATTTGCATATTGCATATGTGCACATAAAAACCTGTGAGAGATGAAAGACCAAAAGCGCAGTCTGTGAGTGGTGAGATAAATAATGAATGATTTTTTCTTTTTCTGCCTATTTGGATTTTCCATATTCCTAAAATGAACACACATTATCATTGCTAAAAATAACAGAAGTTTTATAACAACAATAACAACAACAAAAAGTACAGAAATTTATTCTGTCACAGTTCTGGAAAGCAGAAGTCTGAAATGAGAGTGTCCGCAGGGCCGCACTGATACTGAAGACTCCAGGGGAGCATCCTTCCTTGCCTGTTCCAGCTTCTGGTGGCTGTCAGCGTTACTTGGCATCCTCGGCATCCTCGGCATGTGGCCACAGAGCTGATCTCTGCCTCAGTATGCACATCACCTTCTCCTCTGTGTCTGTTTTCGCCTGTGTGTGTCAATAACATTTGTTACTGGATTTAGGGCCCACCTGGATAATCGAAGATGATCTCCTTATCTCAAGATCGTTAATTACTATTGTAAAGGCCTTTTTTCCAAATATGGTAACATTCAGAGGTTCCAGGGATTAGAACAGGGACATATCTTTGAGGGGGCCACGATTCAGCTCACTTCACACACTACATAGGAAGTCACTTTATTCAGTGCCTTCATTTATGCAACTGATATTTATTGAGTGGCTACTATATACCAGGAACTGATCTATACTCTGGGGAGACAGAAGTGAAAAAAGATAACAAAATTGCTCTCTTTCCTCACACCATTAGGATGACTACTAACAAAAAACCAGGCAATAACAAGTATTTTCGAGGATGTGGAGAATTTAGAACCCTTGTGCCTGTTAGTGAATATAAAATAGCGCAGCCACCCAGCAACTTGGGAGGCTGAGGCAGGAGGATTGCTTGAACCCAGGAACTGGAGGCTGTGGTGAGCTGTAGCACTGCATTCCTACACTCCAGCCTGGGAGACCTCATCTCTTAAAAAAAAAAAAAAAGGTGCAGCCACTATGAAAAATGGGTATGATGGCTCCTCAAATAGAATTATATGATCCACCTGTATCAGTTCTGTATATATTTCCAAAAGAACTGAAAGCAGGATCTTGAAAATATATAATATTAGTGTTCTCATGTTCATTGCAGCATCATTCGCAATAGCCAAGAGGTGGAAGCAACTCAGTTGTCTGCCAGCAGATGAATGGATAAACAAAATGTGGTATAAATATACAATGAAATATTATTTAGCTTTAAAAAGGAAGGAAATCCTGTCACATGCTCATGCTACAACATGGATGAATCTTTAGGGCATTATGCTGCATGAAATAAGCCAGTCACAAAAAGACAAATATGGAATCATTCCACTCATGTGAGGTAACTAAAGTAGTCAATGTCATAGAAACAGAGAGTAGAAAGGTGGTTGCCACGGGCTGGCAGGAGGGGGAAATGGGCATTGGTTATTTAATGAGTATAGAGTTTCAATTTTGCAAGATGAAAAAGTTCTGGTGATCTGTTGCACAATGATGTAACTGTGCACTTAAAAATAGTTAAGATGATACATTGTATGTGCTTTTTTCTACAGTTAGATTTTTTAAATTATTATTATCATTTTATTTTATTTTATTTTATTTTTTGAGACAGAGTCTCACTCTCTTGCCCAGGCTAGAGTGCGGTGGTGTCAGCCTAGCTCACAGCGGCCTCAAACTCCTGGGCTCAAGCGATCCTCCTGCCTGAGCCCCCTGAGTAGCTGGTACTACAGGCATGCGCCACCATGCCCGGCTAATTTTTTCTATTTTTAGTTGTTTGGCTAATTTCTTTCTATTTATAGCAGAGACAGGTTCCCACTCTTGCTCAGGCTGGTCTCGAACTCCTGAGCTCAAACAATCCTCCTGCCTCGGCCTCCCAGAGTGCTAGGATTACAGGCAGGAGCCACCGCAGCCTTTTTAAAATTATTTTTAAAAATCCCTGCCTTCAAGGAACAACTAACTAGGTACACATTTTTCCTAACTCTTTGCTCAATAAAGTATGGCATACATACAGGAAAGTGATCATACATAGACAGTTCGATGAATGTTCACCAGGTAAACACACCCATATACCCAGCACCCAGATCAAGAAATAATAACATTATCGGGATCTCCCTTGTCCCCTCCCTGTCACTACCTCCACAAGGAATCACTCTCCTGACTTCTTACACCATAGATTAGTTTTGCCAGGTTTTTTTACTTTATACAAATGGAATCCTACAGTATGGAACCTTTAGTGTCTGGCTTCTTTCACTCAGCATTACATTGGTGAGATTCATCCATGTTGTTGTATATAAGTGGGTAATTTATTTTCATTGCTAGGTTCTATAGTATAAAAATATATGCACCATGATATGACAATTTATTGATCTATTCTACTGCTGATGACGTTTGAGCAGTTTCCACCTTGAGGCGACTGTGAATAACGATGTTGTGAACAGTCTAGGAATCTAATACAGGTCTTTTGGTGAACATACATACATGTTTCTGTTGGGTATATATCAGAGGTGTGCTGACAAATTTTTGACAACGAGCTCACTGCAGGGAAGCCCTCATGCACAGTATTAGTTGATTTCTATGATGTAAATACTCCCACCATGACCTATTTCGAGCTACCAACATGATGTCATTGAATGCAGAACAGGGAAGAGAGACACAGACTCTGCTCTCACAAGCCAGCGGGAACCAGCTCCAGCACCGTGTACGCCTGGGAGGTCTACCAAGAAACAGATGCCAGAACAGAATTAGACACGCAAGAGATTTATTGGGGGAAACGTCTGCAAAGGATAAAGGAGAAAGAAGCCGGAAATGGCAAGGAGAGGACTCAGATGGGAATAAAAATCTGACAGCTGTGAAGGAAAGGGGGAAGCAAGGATTGGTTAAGAAGAATCTCAGACCTCAGTGCAGGTCCAAAAAAAGGCCGTCCCAGGCCAGTGGGGAGTCCTGCAGCCAGAGGTGCCAGATGGAGGAGCAGCATCTCCAAGGAACTGGCCTGCGGTAGCACAGTGCAGTGGGAGAGCCCCTCAGCCTCGCCTCCCACAGCAGGAGATCTGAGCAATTTCTGATCCACACAAAGTTAAGGCTAATAAATTGTTGTGGTTGTAAACTGCTAAGTTTGGGAATGATTTGTCTTGTAGCAAAAGATAACTAATTTAGACAACAAGAGTTTGGAAGTCACCCTGCACGTACCCAACACTATAGCGGGAGATATTACCACTGAGACAACACGGCAAACCCATATTCCCTCATTTCCTGCTGTGATGCGCAGAGAAGCCGTCTCCTCTCCAAGCTGACTCCAACAAAGTGCCTTATCCTGGCACCACCAGAAGCACCATCTCTGTTTGTAGTACTTGCCCAAGGCCCTGATACAAACTGCTGCTAGGGTTGTGAACAAGGCCTCTGATGTCTGCGTAGAAGTCCCCATCTCGTGTTGCTGCCAAAACTACTGGCACCAACTCCCATTATCTGAGAAGCCACTGGCAGAAATGCAGCCTTTTTTATAGCCTTTTTTTTTTTTTTGTGAGACAGAATCTCAATGTGTCGCCCGGGCTAGAGTGCTGTGGCAACAGCCTAGCTCACAGAAACCTCAAACTCATGGGCTCAAGAGATCCTCCTGCCTCAGCCTCCCAAGAAGCTGGGACTACAGGTGTGTGCCACAACACCTGGCTAAGTTTTTATGTTTTGTTCTTTTCTTTTTCTTTCTTTCTTTTTTTTTTTTTAGTGCATATGTGCACAGAGGGAAAGTTTTTCTATTTTTTGTAGAGAGGGGATCTCGCTCTTGCTCAGGCTGGTCTC
>CAUYSK010013802.1:0-60386 GCA_963575035.1 Avahi laniger | reverse complement strand
TGCGGATCCTGTTACAGTCTTTCACGTGTGGCTATCAAGTTTTCCCAGCACCATTTATTGAATAAGGATTCTTTCCCCCAGTGTATGTTTTTGTCTGCTTTGTCAAAGATTAGATGGCTATATGAGGATGGTTTTATATCTGGGTTCTCAGTTCTGTTCCATTGGTCTATGTCCCCATTCTTGTGCCAGTACCATGCTGTTTTAGTTATATAGATACGTAGTATAGTTTGAAGTCTGGTAAATCGATGCCTCCCAATTTGTTCTTTTTGCTTAAGATGGCTTTGGCTATACGGGATCTTCTCTGGTTCCATACGACGCATAAAAATACAGAACACTTCACGCATTTGCGTGTCATCCTTGTGCAAGGGCCATGCTAATCTTCTCTGTATCATTCCGATTTTAGTGTATGTGCTGCCGAAGCGAGCACTGTTGTTGTTTTTTAAACTAATAAATAATTTGGAAATGTCTCAGCTTTAATTGTGAATATGGTAAATATTGGTAGATATAACTCAGATAAGCAAACACTTTTGGAAGGTCCTCACTAAGTGGATCTTGGGACCAGAAAGCTTGAGAATAGCTGTTCTAGGAAAAGCCCAGCCTGGAGCTGGGCACAGTAAGTGCCAAGGAAGGACTGCTCACTCCCCAGAGTACCAGAGTTCCCAGGATTTGGTGCCACTGGACAGAACCTGGGGGCATTCCTGGGTCTCAGATGTCCTGGTAGCCTTGCTGGGGAACCTGGCCAGAGCAAACCAGCCCAGAGAGGCACAGCCAGGGTGGAGGGCACCTCAGGGAGCACTTTGCTCCTGGCTTGCAAGCCTCCAGGGCTGCCCAGGGCTGGGAGAGTGGGGAATCCAGAGAGAGACCCCTCAGCTGCCCCAACCCCCGCCTTCACCGGGGCACTTTTCCTTTATCTGTTTTGTATACCGGGGTTGTTAATATTAGAGTTTACTTAAGCTTCCATTTAAAGAAAGGGATTTGAGGCTTTAAAAATATTTAAAAACTTTGTAGTCCAGGCCTTTATTTTAAAGACAAGGCACAGAGAGGGAAGTGCCTTCTCAAAGAATATATGGCAAGCAGTCAAGTCAACAGTGAGCAAGGCAAAACCAACCCGTGAGACCAGGCATGTCTCTGCCTCCCCAGCCCAGGGTCCGTGCAGTGAGAACTCAGCCGACATTCATAAAGTGGAGCAAAACGCTTCCTTGAATATTATTTCATTTCATCTTTATAATGAGCCTGTGCATTACTGGGTATAATTTATAGATCATAATATTCACCTGTTTTAAGTGTATAATTTAGTGGTTTTTAGTAAACTTACAGCATTGTACAACTATCACTGCAATCTAGTTTTAGAGTATGTGGTATTTTACCCATTTACAGAGGAAAACAGTAAGTCTCAGGAAGGTAAAGTAAGTGTCCCTAAGGTCACATTGCTATTGGGTGACAGAATCAACATCCAGATCCAAGTTTGCCCCCAGTGTCACACTACCTCCATGCACACTGCAGAGAAGGGATCAGGTGGTCCCTTGCTCGGGGACCATGGACAAATGCCTCAGCACAGCCTGGTGTCCGCGACACTCTGTAGAGCCAGGTGTGCCTGTCCGATCTGGGCACTGGTTCTATCCACACAGCTCTGTGCGCCAGAGGACACCTGTCTCCCAGCCGCCCTCGGAAGTAAAATCCCGCACACACGAGGGACCCGAAGTGCTTCCCTGCTCCTGTCTCACTGAGCAAACCCTCTGAGGGGCAGGTGCTGGGACGTATAGTCTCCAGGAAGTAAAATCAGTCCTTAACACTGGTACCCACAAATGATGAGGAAGTTCTCCCTCATGTCTAGCCACATCCCTCTTGTGGGACTGAGTACCCATTTCCTCTTGCTGTACCCCTTCCTGTCCTCCTGCCGCTGGCTCGGGGCGGGGAGGGGGGGTCCGTGTACATGGTTTGGTGGCTGCAGAGAAGAGCTGAGAGCTGGAGGCAGAGTTGAGGACCGTGTCTGCCTGGACAGCTGCTGTTGCGACTAAGTTTAGCGCCCGCTCTCCCAGGAATGCTTGCTCTTCCCACGGGAGACCAGGCAGTCATCGTGTCTCTACTGTGGCTTTCGTGGCTCTGGCACTGAGAGAAGGCGGCCCTGGAAGGGCAGGTGGAGGGACAGGCAGGGAGGCTCTGGAGGGCAGGGGAAGAGCCACCTTCATGAGGTCAGGTCCCAGCACAGGGAGCAGGGAGCACATGTCTCTTTGCTCCTTGAGGCACTGTAGGGGGCTGGGTGAGTGATCGCCCTGGCACGCGGCTCCTTCCCTGGCTTGCCCATTCTTGGCGGGGTGCCACTCTGTAGGGGCTGTTTCTTGCGCTGTTTAGAGTAGGAGTGGGGAAAGACCCAGGCGCAGTAAAAGATTGGGGTACACTGGGATGAGGGGGCACTGAGTAGGTTGAGCTTTCCTTGGTGTGGGGGGTGAGACCCTGGACGCTGTCCCATGGAGGTCTCTAGCTAACGCAGGAATTAGGAATTGGGTCCCAGATCCTTCACCCTCCCGGCACCCCAGTGTGCGCTCTCTCCTCCGACTCTTCCGCTCGGTGCCGGGGGCCGTACAGCAGACGGACCCTGGCCTGGCCGCTGCTGGGCAAGGCAGAAATCGAGAGTGAGTTTGGACGTGCTCAGAGGCAGGGAGGAGAAGCCTCCCTAGGGCAGGGTTTTCTTTTCCTTTCAGATTTTATTTGTTCCAGCTTTAATGAGGTTTAATTGATGAATAAAAATGTATAAACTCAAGATGTACAACGTAATGATTTGGTATATGTACACACTGTGTAATGATTACCACAATCAAATTAACCTCCCGGTGGTTCTCACCCACTGCCCTGTATTCAGGGAGCATTGCTTCTCCTCTGAGCTTCGTAGCGCCTCAGGGCATTTGGCTCAGAGACTGGGGAAGATCCCCAACTTTACACAAACACACAGGCAAGCAGACCACACACACAGTCTTGGCAGGTTGCCAGTGGGGGTGGGCCGTCGGTGCCTCCCCCTCACATTCCTAGAAAATTGAGGGTGTAATTGACCTGGGGCCTCCCTAGTCTGCAGGCCACTTGCCAGCTAGGCTCCGGGACACTCTGGGTGGGGTCCCAGGCTCGGTTTGGCTTGGTGCTTGGCAGTTGTGCCGTGCTTGGCAGTTGTGTGGTCTGCGTGCAGACTTTGGACCCGCGGCCTGCCCCCAGACGATCGCTGCCTCCCCAGCCCCCATGGCAGCTGCCATCTGCCATTAGGAGCTGACACTCTCAGTGAAGCCGTCAGCACAGCGCTTTCTGGAGACAGCATTGATCGGGGCTGTGGTCCTCAGAAACGGGGCTGGATGGGAAGGGAATGACACAGTGGATCCGGGACCGACGCCTGGGGCTCCAGGCGCTGCCCTAGGGACAGGCGTGGTGGAGGAGAGGGCGATGGGGAAGAAAGGTGCGTAGGAAAGCACGGAGACATCAAATCCTTGCACCAACATGAAGGGCTCATCTGATCCCCCGCTTCAAATGCACCCCACGGTGCTGAGATGCTGTTTTGTGTCCAAAGTTCTCTAGAGAAAGAAAATTCATGACACTACCTGTTCTCCCTTCTCGGTGTTGGAGCCAGGACTAGAAGGTGGGACCTGGCCTTGCAGCCCCTCACCCGGTGACTCAGGGCCACCCTTCCATAGGCCCCCACTCATTCCTCTACTCATTCATTCATCCAAGCAGCAACCTTCATGAGCAAGCACTCTGTGCAGAGCACAGCGGTGGGCACAGAACAGACAGTCCTGCCCTCGTGGCCCTCTCAGGCTGAGGGAAGCAAGGCATTAAACAAAAGAATCACACAGTGGACTATCTAATTACAATTGTGACAATTGGCATGAAGTAAAAAGTGCTTGATGCGCCCAGGGTTTGTAACGGGGGCCCGGCCGGGTGGGGAGTGGTGGGCGCGTGGCCACCGGGATGCACGGGCCGTGGGTGTCAGGCCCGCTCTGGCACTGCCAGGGGTGTGTGTGCCTGGTGCATGCGTGTAACACACCTGGCAGGGCGGTGTCCATGGGGAGAGTTCTGAGCTGGGAGGCAGGATCTGGGTTGTCAACAGGGCTGGATTTCTGGCTGTGCCTCTAGCTCCCCAGCTAACCTTGAGCTTGTCACTTGCCCTCTTTGTATCTGTTCCTTCCTCTGTAAAATGAGGAGATTCAACTAGAAGATCCCTGAAGTCCCTTCCCAGAGGCCCAGAAAAGCATCAGAGGTTTCCCAAGGCCAAACTGTAGATCTTCCCCTGGAGACTGAGAGAGGAGTTTGGGGACAGGGCCGATGAAGCTCCTTGGGCCCTCACTCCGCAGAACAGGGGTGGGGGGGGCGGGGAGCAAACCCAGAGCCAGGGGCCCACGGCCCTTTGATGCCACAGATGGAGGAATGGGCCCCGCACGTGCATCCTGGAGTGGCTGGAATCAGGGATGGAGACACGACAGGAGGCGGCCGGTCATTGTACTGAGGGCAGGGCTAGAGCCACGGTTGAAAACTGCAGCAAGCAGAGTTAAGGGTAGACATTAGGCAGCACTTTCTTGCTTGTAGTCCTGAGACATCTGGCCGTTGATCAAAGGGGCGTAAGGAAGTGTCATATAGATGTTCCAGAAAAGCAGAGAAAGAGCCTTTCAGAGGGAGATGTTTTGCACGGAGTCGGGGCGATGGGTGACCTTACAAGGTCTCTTCCTCAGACAAGTCTATGAATCTCTTCTCCTCACGTTGCCACTGACGTCAGCGCCGTCTGGGTGTCTGCGAGAGGAAGATGTCAGGTCCCCCTGGAAATGAGTTTCTGAGCATAAACTATCCCCAGTTCACGTCTTTCGATGACACATGTGGCTAACTGTGCCGCTGTCACACTCAATCAAATCGAGTCCAGTTGCACCTTTGCTCCTTGTCCTGCTCTAATGTAAACATGGCTTCTGAGAAGTGTATTAGTTGCTGGCAACGTGGGAGCTGGGAGGCTGATTTGAGGGCTAAGAGAGGCCAGGGGCTTTCATGTTTCAGACCCAGAAACAAGGGATGGGGGCGGGCTCCTTGAGGCTGTGGAGTTGGGCACCCCAGGAAGCCGCCTTCTCAGTAGCCCTGAGGCAGTTATATCTCTAGGTCAAGGAGATGAGTCAGATGCCCTCCCAAAGGTCCTCGATGTCCTTGGACTTTTCGTTATTGTTACTGAGGTCACAGGTTCTCCCCGTGTGTGCAGGTGGAGGGTGTGTCACACTTCTGCAGGTGTCTGCCTGCAGATTACAAAAGGTCTGTGACACCCTGCTTCCTACTTCCACTGAGGAAGATGCTCTGCACCTTTAAAAATGATTTGTGCTGTCAGGAAGACAATGGGATTAGCCTACAGCATGAACGATTTCAGGCAGATAAAAGGAGGCATTTCCAAACACTGAACATGGTTAGACATTGTAGCAGAAGACCAAGCAGGTGGTGAGACCTCCCTCAAGGAGAAGAGAGGTCTGGGATGGGATAGGCGTGGGGAAAGGAAAACTGACCATCAGATCCCTTCCATCGGGGGGTTCGTATGAGTGTGGGTGGAGATGCGAGAGGAGAGCCGAACATGTACACAGTTGTCAACCAACCGACTGTGTTCAATCTGTCGGAAGAACAGGGGGAGCAGAAGAGGAAATGGGAAGAAGAGGAAAAAGAGAAAGAAAGAGAAGAAGGGAGAGGAGGAGGAGGAGGGGATGGGAGGGAGGAGGAGGAGGAAGTGGTGAATAGTGCTGGACATGACAGAGCTCAGCAGGGTGGAACCCCCTCCTTTATCAGCGCCGTGAAGTTATTGCTGAGGACAGGGATGGTGTGTGGCCGTGTGTGTGTGAGTTCGGCGTCGGGAGACTTCAGTTATGAGAGTCAAACCTGCAAAGGGCATGCAGGTGCCCCCACCGTGTGCACAGGGCTGCGCATTTAAATTCAGGTCGCTGTGCATCTCCTGCCAGAACAGCTCCCGTATGTGGTCCATGCGCAGATGGTGGGCACTTTCTCTGCCAACGAGCCACAGTCATTCACCCTCAATGTTGAAGGAAGAGCAAAGAGTCCAGGACCTGATGAAGAAAACGGCTTCTAGATTCTTTCAGTAGGAACTCCAGTCTGGGGCTCAGCTCTTTTTTTTGATTATTATTTTTAAATTATTATTATTTAGAGACAGTGTCTCACTGTGTTGCTCAGGCTGGAGTGCAGTGGTACAATCAGAGCTCACTGCAACTTCAAACTCCCAAGGGCTCAAGTGATCCTCCCATCTCAGCCTCCTGAGTAGCTGGGACTATAGGTGTGCACCCCCACTTTCAGCTAATTCTTTTTGGTAGATATGGGATCTCACTATGTTGCCCAGGCTGGGCTCAAGCAATCCTCCTGCCTCAGCCTCCCAAAGTGCTGGGCTTATAGGCTTGAGCCACTGCACCCAGCGTGGCTTCTTTTCTAACACAACTCTGATGTCATTCCAAATGTTTCCAGGAGTATTTTAAGGTTTATACTAGGAAATTCATGAACCTCATTTGAGGTTACTTTGCCACCGTCAGAGGAGGAATGCACAGTGCATTTATTTTTTGACACTTTCCCAAACGTCACTCCAAGGACCCACAGGAGGACCATAGTCATGATCCTGGACTTTGGAGGTGTGACCTTGAGAGATTCTGATACTAAACCTCCAGCCTCTTGGCAGGACCTTTCTAAATCAGCCCACACTCTATTACCTACATATCCTCCAAATTTCTCATGGCCTTCCTTTCTAGTGGCTTCCCTCTTAGAAAATTTCCTCTTCGGCTAACCAGTATTAGTCATGTTTTCTCACATTCAGCTTCTCTGAAAGAATTTGTATCTCAGTATCTTAGGGTTAGGTGGCCAAGCCCAGTTCAAAGTGATGAGAGGAGGTGAGGGGTTGGGGACGTGCACTGTACCCTTTTCCATGGTCTTGGACATCTCCCTTGGAATTAGTTTCTGCCTCCTTCATATAAAGGCTCTCTTGAATTGTATCATCAACTTTCCCTTGAATCCTACATAGCGCTCTTGCAATGCCCAAAGCCCCAACAGTGCTCAGAAATGCAAACCCGGGCTGCTTGGGTTGGGTGGTTCAGTACCATGGACAGAGCTCAGCGTCGCCCTCCTTTGCAGACAGGAGGGTCACAAACCGAGTCCTAACTTTCCAATTTTGGAGATAGAGGCTGAGTGAGGGGAAAGTCCGGTGTTGTATAATATTGTTTCTACCCTTTACTGTGAGATCTCGGCCAAGCCATCTCCCTTCCCCAGGCTCCACTTTTCCATCTATAAAACGTGGAAGATGAACTCCAAGTTCGACTATACTATGAGCCTGAGCATCTATGACTGTCTTTCCCTGAAGGTCTTTAAAAGCAGTCTTGACCTGCAAGGCCTGGGTTAAGGTAGGGCCAGTATAGCTGTAAGTGACAGGAATACATGACCTTGAGTCCTGCCATCTAGCTGTGATCTCCCAAGGTAAGCGACTTGCATCTTTCTCCAGCTTGCGGAAATGTTTAGAGCAGGAGCATCTTCCCTGTAACATTCATTATTCCAGAAACTTCATTGCCCACTCTACCCATAGGCAAAATCTGGCCTGAATTGGTGGGCAGGTTGGGTTTCTGTGGCGGGGGGTGGGCACGTGAGCTTAACTGGGGCAGAGCCTCCAGATGAGGCCGGAGCTGAGCAGGCACGCCTGGAGGGAGGGGCTACACAGGGATTAGAGAGGAGAATCCAGGCTTCTCCATGGCGCTGATCAAAGAGGGTGCCGGAGCTGGGCCCGTCCCTCACTCACTCTGTTGCAGTGACACTGCCCCAGTGGGAGGGCTGGATGCAGTGGGAGCAGCCCGCAATGGCAGGAGGAGGCATGGCTGATGAGAATGACACAAAGCCAGATGTGAGCGGAGGGCCGGGCAGAGCCTGGCAGCTCTCCAGAGCTCTGAGGGCTGGGGGAGCCTGGTGGTGGGAGAGAGAGCAGAGTGCCAGACGGCGGCTGTGTCCTCGTGTGCCTGTTACAGGGCTGCGCCGCATTCCTGGCCGCTGGATTCGTCTGAACAGGGTCATTCCTCTGCCTCCAGGGGGGACCTGCAGGAGGAGGAAGCTCTTCTCTATCCTCTAGCTTTTTCTCTTCTTATCCTCTCTCATCTACATCTCTTCCTTGTCCAGGGCACTTAGCCTGGGGCAGAAGGTGTTAGTAATTGTCATCCCTGGAGTCGTGAGAAAGGCAGCCCAGGCTCCATGCTCTGAGTAGGATCACTCGGAACCCTCCACAACCTACAAAACACAAGGGAAATTCCAGGCAATATTTAGATTACCTCCTGTCGCCCCTTTTGGTGCTCCTGCCCTTAAACTCCCCTCAGAGATGCCAAGTGACCGCCTGCTGTCCTCTGATACCCAACCTCTTGCACCTTCCTGCCCCAGCCCTGACAGCAGTCCTGGTGTGTCTTACTCTGCAGCCCCAGGCTCGGATTCGCCTGCCCCTTTGCTAAGCACGGCACTCCTCCCAGCAAAAAGGCATCTGGTGTTGAACAGGCGGTGATGCCTCCCTGGAAAAGCTGGGTAAATAGCGGTGGGAATCCAGGCGCGGTGCAGGCTCTTGGTGAGCATGTTCCAGGCATGCTTCCCAGTGCCATTTACAACACGAGGTAGTTCACTGTCTGCCTCGCCAGTGGGTGAACCAGTTCTTGGTGCGGGGAGGGGAGGCAGAGGACTCCGTGTGTACATGTGTGGGTACAGTATTCTTGGGGGAGAGAACCAGGGGCTTCAACCTCTAATGCCAGGAGTACCCACTGCTCAGGTCCAGTCCTGAAAACCATTCCCCAGAGAGGGCGGCTGTTCCAGGGCACAAGGCCAGCCTAGGGGAGCAAGCCGGTGCCACAGTCTTGCTGCAGTGAGCCCAAGGCTTTGGGTCTTAGAATCAGTTCTATGTCTTGTCTTCTCCCGGGCCTAAGGAGCACAAGCTGCATGGAGACTCATTTTGATCCACTCTTAGGAAGAGGATTCTAATAGAGCAAGAACTTACTCTGTTTCAGTTGTACATCCAGTGCCTCATTCAACGCTGGGCACTTGGAAGATGCTCAGTATGTAGCTGTTGGATGAATGGTGAAGAATTAGCACTGTCCAGAGACTCAGTGGCCTGCCTCAGGAGACAGGAGCTCCTGGTCCTTGAGCAGATCTCAGCGGAGGCCAGGTGACCATTCAGCTGCTGTGTTGTTGGAGGGACTCATGCAGCACTGATGGCTTGGGCTCAAGGTCCTTTTGCCTTCAGCTCGGAGAGTCCATGGTTCTGCGACTTCTTTTGAAGAAAGGAGATCTCCAGAATGGGCTGGAGCGGGGCTGGCAGTGAGCATCTTACTCGGGGACACGCAGCCAAGTACCTCTGCCCAAACAATTCTGCTACATCAACCTGCCGCCAGGCACGCTGTCAGACTCGGTAACGAGAGAGTGTCTGTGTTTCTTTTCTTGGAAATGCTTATTGTGAGGCTCCTGTGTCCCATCCTCGGCTGGGCCGGTGACTTGCTGGCCATCTGTTCAGTGGGGTGATAGCCATCTGACTGCTGCGTACGCTTTTCAGAGGTGGGTGCGCAGTGGGACCCTGGCTGGGAGGCCACGGGAGAGACCGTTGGCTGTCTTCGGGGCAGTGCAGGTAGAGTGGGTGTGGGTCCCGGCTCCCGCTGCTCCCGTGCTGTGTCCCCGGCTCTGGCCCTGCTGGGGATGAATAATTGATGGTGACTAATGGATCATTGCTCCTGTGTGGAATAGTCAGCAGGGATCGTGGCAGGTTTGTGTAATCAGATGTTTCATGCCGCCCTCCTGGTAGGCGTGGGTCCCCTGGGTCTCCCTGACTCTCTCGCCTTGGGGTGGCAGGGGCCACTCCCCTAGAGAGAAGTGGGTTCCGTGCAGGGGGGCTGTGGGGCAGCCTTCTCAGGGTGCATTGTACAGGGGACGGGGCAAGGCCTATGGTCCTTGATTCTGGGGACTGGGCTTGCCTACTTTGTGGGGGTGTCTACACTGCTCAACATTCAGAATGTTGGGGAACTGCCCGTAGGGCTCACTAGCAGTAAACAAAGGAGCAAAGGCAGCCCTGGATGTCTCAGTAGGGTGCCGATGGTGGACAGAGAGTGTGGGAAACCGCTGCTCTCCCACTGTGCTCCCTGCCCTCTGGGTCCTTAAAGCAACCCTGCAGAACAGCCTTATTATGCAGATGAGGGGGTTCTCAGGGGGGTTGCATGATTCGCCTAAGGTCACACAGCCAGTGAGCTGCGGAGCTGGGTCCCTCCCGCAGAGCTGTGTCTGCAACAGCAACCCCTCCTCTCTTCTCCCCGCTCCCACCCGTCCCCTCCTCCTCTTCCCTGCTGACTGTGGAATGATGTGATTGGGATCCCAGGACAGAATTACAGCCACAAGCAGCCATATGCTTGGGAGCGCCGGTTGGTCCCTGATGGGGATGGGATTATGGGAATGTGTGTGTGTGTTTTGAGGGAGGGTTTGCTGGCTCGGCTTCCACGTGTGACGTGGTGTGCTCAGTAGGTGAGCTTGGGGCTGTGTGCTTCCCTTCCGTAGGGAGCAGGGGCAAAGCGTTCCAGCCACGCCTGCCCCTGCCCCTCCTGAGCAGCTCAGCAGGGAGGAGAGTGAGCCCCCCACCTCCCCGGCATGGGTCAAACCCAGGAACTCAGGGAGAAGACCGGGCCGGGATTCACCGCTGGGGCCCTGGCTCCACTGGCTTGAAGGCAGTGCCTTCCCGTGCCGGGCTTGGCCCCTTGGAGCTTCTCCGTGAGTGTTTAGCCTTCCGTGGAGTCCCGGGCCACAGCAGGGAGTGAGGATGCCCATGTCCTCACTCCCTGCTGGGATCGTCCCTCTGCCACGCTGTCCCCGCTTCCCCCATCGCCAGGAGCTTGGGTGAGGAGGCTCCCCGAGGACATCCCTGCTTTAGAGATGAGCAACCAAACTCAGCCCACTCTCACCACCTCTGAAAGGCGCGAAGGAAGCGCCAGGGCCCTCAGCCGTCCTTCCCACATCCCGCAAGCTCCTTCCACCCTCAGGAAGTTCTTCCTGCTCTCGATCTGCGGCCCTCCTGCTGCAGCCACACACGTCCTCCTGTTCCCGGGGCTGCAGATCTCTCCCTTCAAGGTCTCATGTAACGTCGCAGGCGTGGGAGGCAGATGAGTAATGCTTGCTTAACAGGGAGGAAAATGCAATTCAGGATTTTGGGTTTAGAGCCAAATCCCTCTGTAGCTATCTCTCATCTCCGACTTGACACATTGCTCCGCTCGATACTTGGGCACCGTCCAGGGGGCCGAATCAGCGCATCCTTGCAGTGCGGACCTGCTGGCCGTCCCCGCTGCCGGCAGCCCCAGAGTGTGCCTGACCCTCAACTGTGCCATCCCACTGGGGCGGGCCAGAGCATTATAATGACAGGTTGTCCCTGCGAGGAATGAATAACCGTAAGGAGCTTCCCTCACAGCCTCTCACTTCACCCTTCTGATGGTAGGGCTGGAGGAGGAGGGCCGAGGGAGCTATGGGAGACCACATTCGCCCATTTTATAGATGAGGAAACTGAGACTCAGAGAGGGAAGTGGGGTGCTGAAGTTCACATTGCAGGATGGAGTGTGAAAGCACATTCTGGGTCCTGCTCTGAAAGCTAGCCCCTGGGTGTGGGGAGCAACAGCGACCAGAAAGCCAGGCTCTTGGGTCTCTGCTACAGGACAGGCTGTGGCCCGCCGGGTGGGCTGCAGCGTGGACGGGCCCAGGCTGCCATCCAGGGCAGTGTCTCTACCCATTCTCATGTCCTTGAGTTGTGATGGCTGAAACGACCTTTTTTCTTGCTTATTTCAGCTTTGGTTTAGTGTTAGGTACAAAGAACTTGGCAGATAGGAAGAGACAGGGTGAGAAAAAGGGTGGCTTTTATGTCTCAGGTTCCAAAATGGAAAAGTTAATAGCATGGAGAGAGTCCATGCCTAAAACAACAAACAAAACCAAGGCCCGTTTCTACCAGAATCCCGCTGATGCCCCTCCCCCGAGCCACACCTGCCTTCGGCTGCACCACCCGGGGGCTCTTTCTCGCCAGCATCTGGCCCAGGGAGCCCCCAATTCACAGAGCTGCCTCCTCTGCGCGCCACCACTCAGCTCTCATGTGCGGCGGAAGGGCTGCCACCCACCTGACCCAGGGCTGGGCTTTGTGGGAGAGAAGAGGCGCCCCCGTCCCCGCGGAGTGGAGGCACCTCTCTGCCTTCCAGCAAGGTAGACACTGAGCAGCTCACGTGGAGAGGAAGGAAGTGACGGGAGACGGCAACACAAACCTGTCACAGGGGTGGACACTTAGCCCAGGTAGGGGGAGGCTTACCCAAGATGTGCTTTTGGAGTTTGAAGATGGTCAGCGGGGCCCGCGGGAGGGCATTTAAACTGGGCACACAGCTCACTGCGTCTGCGAGAGCTCCCAGCCGTTCATGCAGCAGGTATCTGATCGAGTCCACACCGAGGGTAGCTTCTGCTTCATCCTGGGGATATAAAAGTGCTTAAGACGTGGCCCCGCCCTCCGCGAGCGCACAGTCGGAGCACATCAGCAGGTCACTTTGGTGTAGAAGGGCAGGCGTCAAGACAGATTTATAGGTCGCAGCGGGGTCAGGGAGGGAGCTGTCGGCACTGCCCGAGGGAATCGGAGAAGACTCTGCGAAGCGGGGGCTTGCGCTGTGCCTGAGTAGAGTGGGCATCCCCAGACGCACACGGGGAAGAGGATTGTGTCAAGAGAGGGAATCACGAGAGTGAGGACCAGGAGGTGTGAGCCCCTTTTGGGGCTTTGAAGGGCTGGAGAGGAAAGCGCAGACTTTGGCGGAGGGGCAGTGAGAGCTGAGCAAGGGGAGCACGTGCATTTGGCTGGGCGCGGAGAGAGCCTTAGAGGGTGGCAGTGAGGGCTGAGAGCTGGAGTCACAGGCCCGTTTGGGACAACGGCCAGAGGAGGTGATGGATGGCAGGGACTGGCTGGCGCAGAGATGGTTCTCTGTCGCCCCAGGCCCAGCAGAGGGTAGAGAATGGGCTTCAGGCCCTTTGGGGGCTACGAGTGGGAAGCCCCCCGCGCCCCACTCCTGCCACTTCCTTCCCAGGCCCGTGGGGGCAGAAGGCGGCCGGACCCCACCTTCAAGGAGGAAGAGAGAAGCCGTGAACTCAGTGTTTTCCTTGAGACCTTGTCTGCCTGTCTGCAGTCAGGGGTGACAATAAGACAGGCTGAGGCAAGAAGGTGACAGGGAGGCCCCATGGACCGAAGTGCTAACGGGACCCGGGGCCACGTCCTCCTGGGCTGATCCTCTCTCTGGCGGATGTGCCTGGCCTCACCCAGGGGCTCGCTCTCTGCCCCTGCGCACCCCCACGCCCGGGACCCTGTGAGACTGTTTCCTGGCGACCGTTCCTGTCCCCTCGCCTTGCTTGCAGGGAACATGCCTTCTGGCAGTGTGAGCCTGTTTCCCTAGTTAATGGGGCTGGGGAAATGTGCGTTCATTTTTCCCCTGAGCTGTGACAGGCAATAGGAAATTTGCCCTGAGATATGCTTCAGTGCGGATTGAAATAAAACACCCGGCGTAGTTTGCAACAGAGCATTAGAAAGGAGTAACGCAGGCGTCTCGTCTCACCAACGCCAGCTTCCCAGGGCGGCCTCTCCCCAGACTTCCTTCTCTCCCCACCCAAGCATCCCCTCCTGTGATGAGGTGGGCTGGCGCGGTGAAATGCCTGGGAGAGGAGCCACGGTCAAGAAGGGCCGATGCCAGTGTGCCTGCGGCCGGAGATGCCCGGAGACCTGAGACCTTGTGTTTCCAGAACAATGTGACTTTAGAAATCGGGAAGAAGGAACGGGTGATGTGTTTAAAGCCCCCGATGCCTGAATAATTAAACTCCATTGACTCTCCGCGTTGCTGATGGCGTCCTGTTGGTGTGAGCGATGGTGGTGTCGGGATGCGGGCCTGGAATGGCAAGTCGGAACAGAGGGCCAAAGGAAGTAGTTCTCTAACCAGCTGAGGCTAAATACTTCCGGGGTGAGGGGTGAGCGGCAAGGGGGGCAGGGCACACCCAGATTCGGATCCCCATGACGAGGCTCTGCACGTGCCCCCTTCTTAGCCGGTAGAGACGTCTCTACCTCTGTTCACTGCAGCGGGATCCGCAGTCACCGAGACGCGGAAACAATCGAGTGTCCACGCCGGCCGAGTGGGGGAAGGAAGCGTTGGTGCGTGCACGGTGGAGTGGTGTCCGCCTTCTGGGAAAGAAGGAAACGCTGCCATTTGTGACAACAGGGAGGAACCTGGGGGACACTGTTTTAAGAGAAATGAGCCAGTCACAGAAAGACAAATACTGTATAATCTCCTTTATATGTGGAATCTTGAAAAAAAAAGTCAAATACACAGAAACACAGAGTAGATCCGTGGTTACCAGGGTGCAAACTTGCAGTTGTGGGGGATGAACGAGTCTGAGAGCTGGTGTACACCGGGAGGATGCAGCCGACAACTACCGTATACCGAAAGTCTGCAAAGAGAGTGGACCTTAGTCCTCTTACCACACACACACACGCACAGGTAACTACAGAGGGTGACGGACGGGTTAATTTGCTTACCTGTAGTAATCATTTTATTATGTACATGTATATCAAAACATCATGTAGTGTACTTTATTTTTTTATTTTTAGAGGCAAGATCTTGCTTTGTTGCCCAGGCCAGAGTGCCATGGCGTCATCAGAGCTCACTGTAGCCTTGGACTCCTGGGCTCAAGTGATCCTCCTGCCTTAGTCTCCCAAGTAGGTGGGACTACAGGCTCAAGCCATCACACCCAGCTAATTTTTTAAAAAATTTTTTATAGAGGCCAGGCGCAGTGGCTCACGCCTGTAATCCTAGCACTCCGGGAGGCCAAGGCGGGTGGATTGTTTGAGCTTAGGAGTTCAAGACCAGCCTACGCAAGAGCAAGACCCCCACTCTACTAAAAAAGATAGAAAGAAATTATCTGGACAATTAAAAATATATAGAAAAAAAAATTAGCCAGGCATGGTGGTACGTGCCTGTAGTCCCCGCTACTCGGGAGGCTGAGGCAGGAGGATTGCTTGAGCCCAGGAGTTTGAGGTTGCTGTGAGCTAGGCTAATGCCATGGCACTCACTCTAGCCCAGACAACAGAGTGAGACTCTGTCTCAAAAAAAAAAAAATTTTTTTTATAGAGTCAGGGTCTTGCTATGTTGCCCAGGCTGGTCTTGAACTCCTGGCCTCAAGCAATCCTCCCACCTTGGCCTCCCAAAGTGCTGAGATTACAGGTGTGTACCACTCCATCCAGGTGTGTATTTTGAATATATACAATAAGAAATTTTTTTTGAAAATTGTTTTGACTGAAATATTATATATACACAGAAAAGTGTACAAATCGTAAGTGTACAATTGGGAGAATATGCACAGACTGAAGGCACATGTGTATCCTGCAGGCAGACCAAGCAATAGAATGTTCCCACCATCTAGCAGGTGGGAGCGATTCTGGGTGGGTGGGAAATGCCTCAGTTTCCCCAACCATGGCTTGTAGCTCTGCGGATTAGTTCTGCCTGTTTTTGGACTGGAGTGATACAGCATGCACTCTTCTGTGACTGGCTTCTTCCCCAGTGTTCTGTCTGTGACATCGCCCTCTTGTCCACATAGTTGTGGTTTATTTGTTTTCAGCCCCATGTCATGTTCCATTGTGTCCGTGCGTCCATTCCACTGTTAATGGCACCTGTGCAGTTCCAGTCGGGGCCGTTATGAATAGCGCTGCCGTGAACGTGCTTGTCATGCCTTTTGGTAAACACGTTTCTCTTGCTGGGTCTTGGGTGTGCGTACGTGTCATTTCGTCATTGCAGGGTTTGCATTTTCCAAAATGCTTTTGCCGACGCTCCCCGGTGGTCTAGAGGTGAGGATCAGTGCTCTCCCCAGGCTGCTTTCGCCATCTCCCACTCCCACCAGCAGTGACGAGAGTCCCTGCTGTGCCATATTTGTGCCAACACTTGATATTTTCTGTCTTTTCTTTTTTTTTTTTTTTTTTAGCTATTCCAGTGGGTGTGTGTGGTATTTCCTTCTGATTCCAGCATGCATTTCCTTGATGACAAAAAAAAAAAAAAAAATCAAGCTCCTTTCCACATGCTTGTGGCCATTTGGATGTCCGATTTGAAGTTACTGTTTAAGTATTCTCCTTTTTCTACTGGGTTGTCTGTCTGTTTCTTATTGAGTTGGGGCATGACTGCCACCTCTGCGGAAGGCCCGGGCACTGACCTTTCTCTTGTGCTTCTCATCCTAAAGCAGAAGAGTCGGGGCTGGTTTCGGAAACTAGGACCCGCTGTCAGTGTGATGTTCCCTGGTCCCCGTCGTCACCCGCCTGTTGGATCAAGTTCGCTGCGTGTCTAGTGTGTGGGCGGGTCCGTGTTTGGCCCCACGTGAGCTCTCCGGCCCCATCTCTCAGGCCTCCCACCCTCAGGAAGCCCCTGCCTCGGCCAGATTAGGTCACACCGGGCCTCAGTTCCACTCCACGCTTTGCCACCCACGCCTGCACTCAGGTGTGCTCCTCACCTGGAACATTTTCTAGGAGCCATTTTGCTTCTTCACATCCACTCCTTCCCCTTTAGGATTCAGATTAATCCTACCTTCGTCTCTCTCTCCCTGACCCCCGGCCCTTCTTGTCTGTCTCCTTTAGCAACAAACTGCATTCTGTCTTGCGACACCTCTTGTATTGCTGGCTTATCTTAGTTAACTTTTTGTGTGTTATGTCGAAGTAGATGGTACCTGGGTTTCCCACTGTGGGTGCTCATTTGAGCCAGGAAGGGGAGGGGGCAGTCGGAAGTCAGGTCACAGGCCAATCTCATCTTGCTCTGCCGTCCACCGCGGGGGTTGAAGGTCGCCGAGTCAGTCACCATGCGTCCCTGCGTACCTCCCGCTTGGAGCCGGGTGGGGTTGCAGCAGGGAGCAGTCCCTACCCTCCGGGAGGCCAGTCTCACTGGCAAGGCAAGGCGGGGACCCAGGGAGCCATGAGGGTGTTGGAGCAAGCGTGGGCTGGGACGGCTCCGGACGGAGTTGCCCGGGGCGGGACCTGAGGTGTGGGAAGACCGCAGCTCACTCTCTCATCAGCGGGTGCTGTAATCAGAAGCCTGGGGTTGGCTAGTTGATGGGGTAGCTGATGGGGTCACGGTCTCAGATCCGATCCCCGCGGAGACTCCTAGTCGTTCACCTCTGTGTCACATACCCGCGTCCCACCTCCCAGGCCGGCGGTGCTCGGAGCCGAGACTCCCTCATACCACCGACTGCCCAGCCTGCTTGCTGGCGCTGTAGCGGGTGCTCAGGGCCACGCACTCCCGCTGCAGGGAACAGTCATCCAAGCAGCCCTCTGAGGCCCTGTCATCCCTTACCCAGAGGACAGCGTCACTGCCTGGAGACGGTTCTGTGACCCTGCCCTCGCTCTGGACAGCGCAGATCTTGTTCCCTTCCGAGCCCAGCTCAGGCCTTTGCCCTCGGAGCTGAAGCTTTTCTCAGCCCTGGAGATGAAGGGCTTTTGGTGAGCAGCCTCTGAGAGGTTTTACTTAACATTCGCTGAGTGCTCCCTGTCTGCTGGCCGTGGTTGGAGTAGTCGAGGGCCCTGCCCCGGGGATTTCTCCTGTTAAATAAGGCGAGACACCAGTGGGGAGGTGGAAGATTCTCTCGCTTTTCATTTCCCGGGCTCTGGCCCCAGGGACTCTTCCCTCCACTCTCTCTCTGGGGCTGTTCATCCTGAGGGAGGACCCCGGGGGCAGCCTTTGGGCAGCCAGGGGAGGTGGGCTCCTGGTGGCTTGATGGCTCTACCGTGGCTGGGGGCGGAGGAGGGGGTGTGACTGGATCTGGGTGCCAGGAGTCAGGGGCCGGGGAACCTGGCCTTGGGAAGGGTCTAACACCTACCTCACTGAGGCTGGGCTGTGTCTGAGAAGGGCTTGGATAGAGCCCCGCGCAGGAGGCATCCGGGTGGTCTTCAGGCACCAGCAGTGGCGGTGAGGCAGCTGTTTGTGCCAAGGGCTCCTCTCTTGCTCCTCAAATCCCCCAATGGCTTAGCCCAGGGCCAACGGCAGGCAGTGGGAGCTGGGGAGCGATGGGACCGTGCCACCTCTGCCTGCAGCCCCATTGTTCGCTTTCAGGACTCCGCTTGCTGGACAGCACCACGCGTGTTCGGTATGGGCTTCACCTCTCTGGAACGTTTTCAGATGGAGAAAGCAGGAAGGGACAAGGAAGAAGCTGGGATGGCTGGGAAGAATGCCGACTGCACGTTAAGTAGGGTTGGGGTCACTCTCCCTTCCTCCTCTTGGGCAGCTTCTCATGCATCCCCTTCTCCTCCTCTTGCCCCGTCAGTTAGAACAGAGAGGCTGAATCACCAGCTAGCTCCAGAGATGAGAGAGAGAATCACAGAGATTCCGTAGGTAGGTCCCATTTGCTATGGCTCCTGGGGGTGAAAGTACTATGCTTTGGTTCCCTGAGTCAGCGCCAATTACATAATGGCCTGTATCAACTGGAATCCTCTGAATTTTCCTGTTTATTTTAGGAAGCTCTGTATTCAGCCAAAATGTATGGAGCCCCCACTAAGTGCAGGCACTGTGCATGGCGCCTGCTTTCGGGAGTGCATATCCTGGGGAAACTGAGGCACAGACTGTTAATTCAACACAGTGACATGGAGTGCAGGAGGGTGAGATGCTAGTCATGCCAAGGACAGGTGGACTTCCAGGGGAGGTGATGTTTCATAAATGTTTTGAAGGAGGAGTAGAGGTCATTTGATGAATAGGGGTCGTCCTAGGCAGAGGAAGCAACGTGGATAAAAGCAGAACGGTGTGACAGTGACGAGGGCCGAGGAAGCCTGGACTGTGAGTGTGGGACTGAGCGGCTGAGGCTAGAAAGGAGGGCGGAGGCTGGATCGTGAAGAGCCTTGCATGCCAGGTTAGGGGTAGGGATTTTATCCGTGGAAGGATATTAAGCAGGGCTGTGATTTGGCCAGATGTGCCTTTTAGAAAGTTCACTCTGGCAGAAACGTGACTCCTGGCTCGAAGGGGGGCGGTGCAGACGGCGGTTAGGAGATAATTGCGGAATCTAGGTGAGAAATGATGAGGGCCTGGACCTCTGGGAGATGGAGTCTGTGTCTGAGAGCTAATTAGGAAGAATAATGCGCCAAACTTGGTAACCAATTATAAGCGGGAGGTGAAGTAGGAGGCTCTGGGATGACTCCGAAGCCTCTGAACCAGGCGACTGTCAATGAGGGCGCCTTGAGCGGAGAAGGGAAACGTGGGAGGAGGACCGTTTAATTTGAGGGAAGGACTGAGTTTAGCTTGGACGTGGTGAGTCTGAGGTGCCTGCGGGTGATGAGCCGTAAGTGCCGGCACGTGGTGCTCCGGAGAGGCCGGGCCCGAGGGGCAGAGGCGTCTTCACCATCAAGGGAGCCGCGGGAGTAGGGCAGGGGACCCCGGAGGGCCCCAGCACCAGTGGGAAGGAAGCTGAGCGGAGGGAAGGGGCGGCAGAAGGAGAGCAGGAGATGGGTGTCGTCCCGGAGCAGGGAGGGAGGGCGGGGGGGGGGGGGGCACGGCCCTTGGCAAATGCTGCCATGGTCAGGCAAGGCCGGGGCAGAAGCGTCCCTGAGAACGGGCATGTCAGAGGCCACTGGGGACCTCTGCAAATGCTGTTTCATGGATTAATAAGGGCCAGCTTCAGATCATGTCACATTTTGGGCTGATGGGAGGAAGTGGAGACTGAATGTGGCGTCAGGAAACAGCAGCACATCTGTGTTGGGAAGAGGAGATATGTGCGGGTACCTTGAGTCTGTGTGTGTGTTTGTGTGTTTTATTTAGTTATTTATTTTTTGAGACAAAGTCTCACTTTGCCGCCTGGGCTAGAGTGCTGTGGCATCAGCCTAGCTCACAGCAACCTCAAACTCCTGGGCTCAGATGATCCTTCTGCCTCAGCCTCCTGAGTAGCTAATTTTTTATATTTTTAGTAGAGACAGGTCTCACTCTTGCTCAGGCTGGTCTCGATCTCCTGACCTCAGGCGATCCTCCTACCTTGGCCTCCCAGAGAGTTAAGATTACAGGGGTGAGCCACCTCGCCTGGCCTGTTTGTGTGTTTTAATTTATAAATTGGGCAATCTCTAGATGGGAGAGGCAAGGTAAGTGGAAGATAGAAGGGGGATTGTGAATAGTTAAAGAGCAGAACCTAGAGGAGGTGGGAGTCGTTGAGTAACAGGTACAGGGAAGGGACTGGCCTCACGGGGGACTAAGGACAGTCCTCTTGGACCGATGGGGAAGGAAAGATGTCCCCAGGAAAGAGACCGGATAAAGATTTCAGAGAGGGACGTGATAATTAAGAGAGCCATGAGGATGCAGTGTCTCAGAGGAGGGAGGGCTATTGGGGAGAGCCTTGGAATGAAAATAAAAAAGAAGAGAAGAGAGAAGTGGAGAGTCCGAGGTATGTTGAAAGAAACAGACACAGTCTTCAAATCGCACACTATAAATCTGGGTCCACATTGATCATAGAGTCAGAATCTTTACAGTGCCATATTAAAAAAAATTTTTTTAGAACATTAAAACAGCGCATCCATTTTTGCAGAATTAACGACTTTTAATGTTTGGCCAGTATTTTTTCTCATATATTTAAAAACATCACAAATAACATATGCACACATTCTCCTTTATAAAAATACAGGTACGTTTGTGAAACATCACAGGTAAAGCTGGAATCTCTTTTGGAGATTTTACTCCCTGTTCTCTTACTCCCTGTCCACTTCTTTGAAAGTACCGTGATGATTTTGCTGTTCATACTTCATGAGTCATATAGTGTCGGGTTTACCTGATAATACCCGATGAAGCACCTGATAACAAGCCACCTAAAATTAGTGGCTTAAAACAGCAACAGTCATTTACTTTGTTCAGAAATCTGCCATTTGAGCAGGGCTCAGCAGGGATGGTTCATCTCTGCTCCACATGGTGTGAGCTCCATCGAGGCCCCTGGAGGATTCACTTCCAAGGTAGCTCATTCTCATGATGGGCTGGTGCTAGCTGTCAGCTGAGAGTTCAGCGAGGGCTGTGGACTGAGGATTTCTGTTCTTCTCCATATGAACCTCTCCACTATTGCCTGAGCTTCCTCACAGCGTCGTGGCTGGGCTCCAAGAATAAGTGCTCTAAGAAAATGAGGTAGAAATGCGTTATGTTTTTATTATATAGCCTCAGGCATGTAGCATCACTTCTGGCATAATTTACTGGTCAAAGCCGTCACAAAATCCACCCAATTTCAAGGGGAGAAGACATAGACCCTTTCTCTCCATATCAGAGTCACACTGGAAGAAGAACATGTGGAATGGAAGATGTCAGTCTGCCACATATGCATTTAAAACTTTGACATAAATGGTATTTTTTGGTTTATATTCTTTAACTTGGTTTTTCTCACTCAGCATTACATTTGTGAAATGTAGAGCTGAACCTACTTTTTTTTATGTCTGTCATGGCTGGTGTTCAGATCAAGTAGTGAGGAAAAGCTGTTAGCAATATCATGAATTTGGTTTCAGCTTAGCCTTCTATTATTAAGGCCAAAATGCTAGCCTGGGAAAAGCTTCTGTTTTGATCAGCATTATTATGTCCAAAAAGCTAAGCCTGGCTGTCTGACGTGAAATGCAGGATTCATGCCACTTGTTTCAGCGTGAGGCTCAACAAGAGAGGTAACGAGGGCCGTAGTCAGTCAGTGTGAACCGAGTGAGGGTCTGTGTGCTAGGTGTTGTCAGGTGTGCAAAAGAAATATAAGGGAGTGTTCTCACCCTTGAGAAGCCAATAATCCATTGGAGGAGACAGACACCCATGGATGGGGAGACGGTTCGTAAGCCGAGCAGAGGAGATCAGAGGGGGCGGGATCAGCGTGAGTTGAGGGCTGAAAGCCAGTTTGGGGAAGGATGCTCTGCCCCATGGCTCCTCCAGGCCAGGACAGTGTCTCATCCAGCTTCCTGTTCCCGATTCCCTGAAGGGTACTCGGCTCAGTGACTGTGTGTTGAATGCTGGAAGTGGGACTTGAGCTGACTCGGAATTGGGTGGCGGAAGGGAGGAAGGTGGGCATTCATTCGTGGCTGGGGCCGCAGCCTGAGAATCCCGGGATGGGTGATAGTGAGGCTCCCGACTGGCTGCCGGGATGGCTGAAGGAGTGGAAAAGGCAGTGGCCTTGGGGAGACTGGCCTGTGGAGTGAGTTGGGCAGGAATTGAACCTGGCTTACGGCTCACTAGTGAAATGACCAGGGGCAAGTTATCAGTTTCTCTGTCTGTAAAATGGGCACACTAATACCTGCCAAACTGGCTGTGAGGATGAAACGGAAAGATGCAAAGTATTTAGCACAGTGTCATGTACCTAACAGGTGGCAAATATTCAAAAGAGGTTAGGGATGATTACTATTCAAGCTAGGGCCGGGTGACAGGTGACTTTAATTTGGTCCTTTAGGCGTTGTTTCAGCTTTGAAAGCCTGGCTGCCCGGACTGGTTGGAGGAAGTGGGGAAGGTGGAGGCCAAGAGAGAATCCCGTCTGGGTGTGAGCGAATGAGTACACTGCATCCTAAAAGACTAGGAGTTCTTGCTGCCGGTGTTCAGGACCTCTAGCGATGACATTTGCAAGTGACCATGTCCACATGTGGGCTAGAAAATGCAAAGCCTCACCTCTCCCAGTGGCACTTCAGTTCTTGGCGTGACTTCAGCCCCCTGGGAAACCCTTTGCTGAGCCCCCAGCCCTAGCACGTCCCCTGGGCAAATACTCTCGTAGCTCTCTCTATGCTTTGCATTCATAGCCTTAGCGTCAGTTTTGATTACGTGTATCTTTTTTGATTATTTAGTGTGTCTCTCCCACTGGACTGTAAGTTCAATGAGCGCAGACGCTATTAGTGTATTTGGCACACAGTAGGTGCTGTTTGTGGAGTGCATGACTGTTCATTAAATGTATAGACTTGTAGACTCATTCCGATTCATGTGCCCAACGTGCTCAGGTATCCGCCCCGTCATATTTTTCCTTAACACACGTCGTATGGTTGCACACACGCAGGCCTCACTCGGATACTTCCCGGGCCTTCCTGCATGCCAGCACCATGCAGGGCACACGCAATGAGCAGGAAGGCTGTGGGCCCCTCTGCGCGGCTTACGTTTTCTTGGGAGGCATGGACAGACGAGGAACAAGGTAGATACCTGAGCAGGAGCGTGCCAGACGGTAGTACGTGCTCTGGAGGAAACGAAACGGGGTAATATAATGAAGGGTGACCTCTCTGAAGAGGAGGCGCTTGATCCGGCACTGGGACAGTACAAAGGGGCAGCCGAGTGAAGGGCCGAGGCAGAGCTCGCCAGCAGAGGGGCCAGCACATGCCGGGGCCCTGGCAGATACCGGCGTGGCGGGTGTGACCGGAGCAGCGTGTGAGTGTGAGAGGCCGGAGCCAAGGTCAGCGTGACGGGCATGCATGGCCGTCGGGGCCTCAGAGGTCAGATTGAGGAGCTGAGGTGTCACAGCAAGTGCAGTGGAGTCCTCGGAAAGTTTTAAGCTGGAGAGATAATTTGGTTTACTGTTTAAGAGAAATCCTCTGGCCCATAATGGATCGTGCTCCCATTAGTGATCTCTGCACGGATGAGCGATCGAATAGGCCACGCAGCCATTTATTAAAGCTCATGTTCCTATGTTCACGTCCATGTACACATGACACCACAGTGCACGGACTCTCACATCCTTCCACGCAGATGCTCACACACCCAGATGTGCCAGGCCGGCACTTGGGCGTGTGCATAACGAATGCACCCGTGCTCTCTCATGGCGCAGAGATTCACACGCACACCCACACGAGGGCACTCACATGCTAACCTGCCCACCCAGGCCTTCCTGTGCAGCACACAAATGCCACGTCCACCTGGATGCACGTGCCCGTGTCCACTCCCACCCGGACCAGCGGACTTAACAGAACTGGCCGGCTCTTTGGCCTGGCCTATGTCAACACCGACGGGGCGAGCAGACACGGGCCCAGCCGACCCACCGGGGGCCACGGGGCGGCATGCATTTAGGATCCAGAAAGGGGAGGAAGAGTCTCTGAAGGGAAGAGCCATGTTGAAACAGCCCCATCCACAAGTCAGTGAACAAGCTGCGCCTCTTGTTTTGTCAGTGAGACCTGTGTCGTGTGTGACCGGTCCGAGTCCACGGTGATCAGAACAGGCTGGGACAAGTAAAGGATGAATTTTCATCCAGAGCAGTGACCCGAGACTGTCAGGAGCACCGTCCGTTCACGCCGCTCCCTTCGCAGCTGCTGTCCAGCATCAGGTGTGGAGAGGGCTGAGTCACCCGTCACGCCCACCCATGTCGTTCGAGCCAGATGTGGCCGTTAGGGACGGCTGTGCCCGCAGTGTGCTCACAGCTCCCGGCAAGCGCAGTCATTAATCCCGGCGAGAACTTCATTAATCTTGATTTAGCGCCCAATGTAGTTGTGTTCGCCTCCCCTCTTCCCCTTCATTTTTCTATGCGTTAATTGACTGGGGAAGAATGTTAATTCCTGGGCACAGCTCGCTGGGGAGCGGGGGATTCTGTGGTTCTTCAGCTACTTGGAACCTCAGAAGCCTCAGCCCAATTTTCAGCCAGCAGCTCCTTGGATGCCAAAAGAAGTTTAGCAATGCAAGAGTTAAAGGGTTGAGTGTCTAATCTTCTCGCTTTTCTATTACCCTGCAGCCCTCTCTTGGTCTAGGTTCCTGAGCTTCCGCAGAAACAGAGTCTCTTCGGTTCCTTCTCTGCCTGCTCCCAGAGCTCCTTCGAGACGGTCACTCACGGGACCTCACAGAGTACAGAGAGGCCAGAGTCTAACATGCCAGCATCCCCCTAAACACTGACACCCTCTCCCTCGTGACCCTGGCTCATAGCATTAGGGGTGTTCTCTGGGTCTTTCTCCGCTCGTGGCTTGCTGCAAACCCTTCCTCCTCACGAGCGCCGGTGCGTGTGTCAGCGAGCACGTGTGCGCTGGTGAATGTTGGGGTGTGAGTGACGCCATCGGTCGGTGGGTGTGGACCTGCAAACTTTGCATCCATCCGGCCACCTCCTTCCACGTTAACCAGGATAAGCTGTCACCAGGCAGATGGCAGTGCCTCGGTTATGCCCAGATCTGAAAGGCCAGGGCTCCCAGGTGGCTTGACTGAGTGAGAGAGGCATGTTTCATGTCTTTCTACTCACTCGTGTCCTAAAGTCTATTAAAGACAAAAAGTAAACATGAACTAGTATTTCTAAATGGTATTTTTTTTTTGAGACAGAGTCTCGCTTTGTTGCCTGGGCTAGAGTGCCATGGCGTCAGACTAACTCACAGCAACCTCAAACTCTTAGGCTCAAGCGATCCTCCTGCCTCAGCCTCCCGGGTAGCTGGGACTACAGCCATGTGCCACTATGCCCGGCTAATTTTTTCTATATATTTCTAATTGTTCGGCTAATTTCTTTCTATTTTTAGTAGAGACGGGATCTTGTTCTTGCTCAAGCTGGTCTCAAACTCTTGACCCTGAGTGATCCTCCCACCTCGGCCTCCCAGAGTGCTGGGATTACAGGTGTAAGCTACGCGCCTGGCCTCTAAATAGCATTTTAATTCACAACTGAAAGCAAGATTCACAGAGATGCACAGACTTTGGCTGGTGACGTGACTCCCGACGTCTCTGTGCCAACAGCCGCACAGCCTCGCGGGTGTTTTCGTGGCTTATGTGGCATTAATGCACACTGAGTTTATTAACTCAGCCAATATCTCAAAAATATCAACAGATCCCCGAATTCCTGAAGTCTTGACAAAAATGAGATACAGATACCTGATCACCACACGATTTCCCCTCACGCAGCCAGCATTCCTTACGTCGTTTCTACCTGACTTAATGAGCCTCTCCTGGGCTTCTATGTCACTAAAGACATGCGACTTCAAAACCAAGGTCATTGGGTTGCCAGGTGCCCGTGATCAGTGTCTTAACTCTCCTCTCTTTGAGGAGACGCCTTCTACCGTGGTGGGAGGGACACGGAGTCCGACGATTCAACTTAACTCCAGCTCTACCCGTGGCAGCCACGGGCTCCCACGCAAGTAACTTAACTGCTTTTCCTCTGGAAAATGGAGAGAGTAAGGCGCCTTTCAGTCATGCTCCCAGGGCTAAATAGAATAATGCACATTAAAACGGCCAGCTCAGGGCCTGGCATGTAGTGAGCACTTGATAAATGGGTGTTGTCATTATATTCCCTTCCTCAAATAAAGGGTTTCTATTTGTCCCAGAGTCTTTAAACCTTGCAGATCGTATAATAATTCTGCCTACAGCCATCACCAGCAGTCTTGCCCTTCGCAGACTAACTGCGGAATGGAAGCACAATCCCAATCATGTTTCTTCATTGATTCGAGCAACGTGCTGTAAACTTTGCAAAGCACGCTCATATGTATCGTTCTATTTGTCTCCCGCCTCGCACCTGAGAGCTGTAGACCGTGATGAGAAAGAGACGTGAAGCAGATGTCCTGCGTTTCAGCCAGTCTGTGTGTGCGTCCGAGTACACAGAGGGACGAGTGTGAGAGCGTGTGAGCCGCGTGAGCGGGTGTTCACACGTGTCTGTGGCTGTGTGTGTTGCAGCCCCGCTATACAGTCCGTAGCTTGGCGTTCTGGGGCCGCTGTGGGGGCTCGGATGGCGCTGAGAGGGAGGGTGGCCCGAAACGATCTGAGAAGTCTACTGGGGGCCCAGTTAATTACTCTCACGGGCGTGTTAATTAACAGAATGGCCACCATAAAGTAAAGTAGCAGTATCCCTTTCTGGCGACACCCGCTTAGACACAGAGACGCCACGCCGTGCTGGTCGCTTGCCTGTTGGTCCTCCGGTCCCCTCCCTCCCCCTGCAGTGAACTGCACTTCCCGAGCTCCCTTGCGGCCGGCCGCTGGTGGTCCAGCCACAGGCAGGCGTTGGCAGAGACCGGGGTGGAGGCTGCTGGAGAATCCCTTTCTCTCCGTGCCTCAGGCGGCCTCTCTGGCCGAGGTTGTGTCTCCTCTGTGGATCTAGTTCTGGCGACATGCGTGTACACGTAACAAAATTCATCAAACTGTACATTTAAAATGAATGTGTTTTATGGGATGCGTGTCATATACCTCAGTGAAATTGATTGTAAGACGTAAAAATAGAGGCACTGGGGCCTTGCGGCTGTTGTGTGCACTCGGGAAGCCCACGTGGGCTGGAAGTGAGCCGCCTTCCTCCTGAGTGAGGGGCTCGAGGTTAGACTTCGCAGGAACCTCTTGGACTGTTAGAAAGAGGGTCCTGGGATCTCTTTCCTCCCGGTGAATGGTCTTCCTTCCGCCTCCTCCTCAGCGCGTACCCTCTGTTTGGGGACACCCAGGTTCAGGCGAGGGGTGAGCCTGCCTCTCCCTACCTGCACCTCGTGAAGAGGAGACAGTGACCCACAGGCCCCGCAGCCAGAGCAGAGGTCCCTTAGGCAGCCTAAGGCGAGACGATGCCTGGGTTTGCTATAAAATACTCCGGAAAAAAAAGCGTGAGGGGTAATAGGGAAAAGGAGATTATAAAATGTTCATAGATGTTGAAGTCGGGTGATAAGTACATGGGGCGTATTATTCTCTTTGTACCTCTGTGCAAATTTGAGAATATCCATAATAAAAGATCTTTTTAAAAAGATGCCCTCCACCTGAGTCGAGCCAGGTGTGGCTGGGTGTGGCGAATCCTGCCTGCAACCCCAGCTCCTAGGGAGGCCCGAGGATCGCTTAAGCCCCATGAGCTAAGATTGCTCCGCCGCACTCCAGCCTGGGTGACAGAGCGAGTCTCCATCTCTTAAAAAAAATGTCCCCAAGGTTTTAAAGAAGAGGGAACAGAAACACGGTGGTGCCACGAACAAACAACAGGGAATTCAGGAGGAGGAGCGGGGTTGGAGGCTGAGTTTGCTTGGGGAATTGTGGTGTTCGGAAGGCAGACGGTGATGTCCAGCCAAGCGTTGGAAAGCAGGGGCGAGGGCTCGGGGGCAGGGCTGAGCTGCTGCTGTGATGACTCAGTGTCCACAAAACATGCCATCCCAGAGGCCTTCTTAACACGAAGGGCAGTGACCTCCACCGTCCCTTGGCTGTCCCTCAGGGAAGGTAAAATGACGGATGCGCTTCTCTGGGGCAGAGGGACAGTGTGAGTTCTGTGTCCTGGTGCCCGTGGAAGGGCCCCCCAGTGTTGGGCTGGTACTCGGCCACTGTCCCTTGCCCCACATATACATAAGCCCAGGCGAATACAGGAAACTTTCAGGGACGAGGACTCTGACGATGTCAAGAGAGGTTAAGTAACTTATAAGAGCACACACGGTTAAGTTATCCCAGAACCGAGAGTTGCTTCCTGCTGCTCCTTCTCTCCTCCAAAGGAAAGAAGGAGCTCATCTCTCCTTCCAGCCCCTAATCACAGGCCCATTATCGCCATTTACTGACCTTGGTGCCTGATAGACTCCCAGGTTGTTAACAAGTGAATCAACGAGTGGGTAAATGAATAAAGTAAATGTGCTGTTTTCCTGACCAACCTGGAACAAATTAGGGCCCCACTCTGAGCCTCAGTTACCCCATTTGCAAAGCGTGGGGATTGGATCCAGTGAATTCTGAAGGCCCTTTGTGCTTCATAAACACCGCAGCAAGGGCGGTGGGAGCGGGCCAGCACCTGCAGAGCGTTCCCTCTGAACACCTGCCCCCTTGGAGCAGAGACCGGCGTTGGCAGGCCAGCACGGATGCGGGACTGCCATGAAAAATTGAGGCCACGGGCTGAGTCCCCCCCGCCAGGTGGTGCGAGGGCCGCCGAGCGGCGCGGGGCAACCATGGGGGAATGTTATCGATGGCCTGACACCGTGTTTGGGGGAATTAGCTCGTCTTCACATTTAATTATGAGACATAGGATCGTGTAAAGGGACAGGGCTAGATCGGAGAGAAAAAGAAATATTTTGTACCCAGCAGTGACGATGAGCGAGCTGGGGAGGAAGGCCAAGCCATCCATCTCTCCCAGAATGCTTGTCCTCTTCTGCAGTCAGTGTAACCAGCAGGTGGCCTCTGTCAGGGGCAAGTGGCAGCTAGCCTGACATTACCCTCCACCTTGGGGTTTGGAGCTGAGGGTCCCCAGGGGCAGGTGGTCCTTAAGGGCTGTCTCTTCCTTGGCTTTTTTCTGACGAGAAGGGCTTTGCACTTAACCTTAGCACACAGCACAAATCCTGGCCAGAGTAGGCACTGGGTAATATTTACTGAATGAATGCACGAATTATGTGGTTCATGAGCGCAAGGATGTTTGTCTTGTTCATTGCTCTATCCCCAGCACCTGGAACAGTATTTGGAATAGAGTAGATGCTCAGTAAGTGTTTGCTGAATGACTAAATAACTTCAAGAAGGTGGATGCAAGAGTGTGACGCTGACAGGAAGGAACAAAGCAATGGAGTCCTTAGTCCAGATAAAAGGGAATCCGGGGTTGGCGGGGAGGAAGCAGGGGCTGCACCCTTCCCATCCTTGAGCAATGGGCTCGGAACCATCTCCCCTTACCTGTGGGAATCATTTCTTGAAATACGGTCCATGGACCAACATGTCAGCATCTCCTTGGGTACCTGAACTGAACCTGCTGAATCAGAATCTCTGAGGTTTGGCCTGGGAAACCGAACTTTATGGAAGCTTCCAGATTTCTAATGTACTTTAAAATCTGGCAGCCATTTGGTTAAGGCTGCTGGGGAGGGGATCCCCTGCTTTTCCCACCTCCTATTCTGGGGTGGTCGTAGCAGTGGCACAGGCAGTGGCCCCACTTACTGAGGGCATCCATGCATGATGTCACGGAGTCCTCCCAACAGTCTGACGAGGGATGCGCGTTACCATCCCTGCTACACGCGAGGAAACTGAGGCTCTGACGTGTTAATGAACTGGCCCCAGGCCACGCAGCCATCGGGTAGCAGAGTCAGAACAAAGTCCGGCTTGTAAACATCACTGTGCTGCCTCCCGGCGTTCCCTCTGCCTTCCTGGTGGGATGTTTCCCCTGTGGCCAACCCGGACCCCTCACTGTCCTCAGTGCCCAGCCCCTCGTCCTGACCTCAGGGAGAACAGAGCTGTCGCCGCCATTGGCAGCAGTCGGTGCGCCAGCCTATGTTTCGATGGAAACACAGGAAGCAGAGGGGCTGGGGGGCAGCGTTTCTCAGGCGGGATCAGTTTGTTTCATCAAAAGACTCGCGAGTCAAGCTCGGGCCTGGAGGCTCCTGCCCAGGCCCGGGGAGTCTGACGGCAGTGGGGAGGGGTCCTGTCGGTAGCAGCTCTGACCCTGCCAGCCACGCTCCTCAGCCCTCGCCCTCAACGGACATGTCAGCAGCCGTCACCTGCTCAACAGATGGGCAGACTGACAGCACCTCTCCTTGGGCTATACCCAGATTGGCTCGGCTGTGCCCTGGCTGCCCCTGAGCTAGAGCCATCTGTGCCCGAGAGAGACCCAGCATCAGAGGAGAAGGGCGGAGCGGCCCTCACAGCCCCTCCAGGTCACTGGGAGACAGCTTAGGACTTGGGTGCCCCCACCTGCTGTGCCCAAATAGGGTGCCAAGAGCCAGCTTTGCCTGTCCCTGCAAAGGGCTTTCAGAGGCCCTTCCAAGGCTGAAATGCTACTTGCCTGACCAAGTGCAGTGGCCCGGCCACGCTGCTAAGCTCTCGCCTTCTGCTGCCGTCTGTTAGCAAAGAGACCCGGTGTCACTCAGCAGCAATTGGAGTCCCGGGAAACCCTCCACCAAGGGGAGGGAAGGGAGGGGCCGAGCGGGCGGGGATGTGTCTGCCCGCCCTTTGGATTTATTTTCACGGCTGATTGAACTCATCACCTTTTTAATGGGGCAGGCAGAGCTGGACGAAAAAGTTCCCTTAAAATGGAACCCAGGATCAGAAGAGCACGGACGGAGGCAGAGTGTGCCCAAGATCAGTATGCTCTGCAGTGGGGGAGGGGAGGGGTCCCTGCTACGGGGCCACACGGGGAAGTTCAATCCCATGCCCTTCTGAGAACCTCATGCAGGTTTGATATTTGATACTCCAAAGGGGGAGAGGTGTTTTCATCCCCCTTCCCCTCTCAAGAGCTCATTCAGGAGGAGAGTGAGAGAGACAGAGAATTTTCCTTGAATCTGATGGCATCTCTGCCTCTGTGTGAAGTAGCCATAAACCAGAGCCTCTAGGGACTGGCAAATTGGGAAGTGCTCCAATTCAACAAACGTTTAACTTCAACCAGTCTGTGCCCCTGCTTTTAGGAAGGGAAAATCAGCCACTTCACGCTCCTTCCACCCAGACCTCCGGATTCGACCAGGGGCTGGGGCCAGCAGGCTACACACTGGCAGGGGCGAGGGGGCTGGGGGCCGTCCTCTGAGTCCGAAGGGCTTGACACATTCCCAGGCAACCTGGCCACCCCTTTCTGAAAGCATTTGGCTATACATTTCCCTGGGAAATGAGGACTTTTAGGGAAAAAACTATTAAAAAAAACCTGGCCACTGCATTGCAGTGCCTGAGACTGGCGCAGACTGTGGGCTGCTGTCTGAGGCGCACACGCCACGCACACTCGCCAGCCTGCGCCCAGGCCACGGGCCTCCTCGCCCGCCCTGGCGGCTGCTGTCACAGAGGCAGGGGAAGGGGGGATCAGCTATCCTGCCACCCAGCTCTGGACTCGCCTGGGGGATCCGAGAGGCATTAGCAGGGGCAAAGGTAAAGAGGCCCGCTGGGGAGGGCCGTGGTGGCCAGGCCGGGCAGTGGCTCTGTGCTTCTCCGCCTCCGCCACATGCTCTGCTTATCTCCATCGTCCAGGGCACCTTTAGCTGAAACCTGCACGTTCCCATTGCTGGCGCCATCCGGTGTGAGAGGCCCTCATCATTTTCTCCTTTTCTCTCCAAAAAAGGGGCTAGGCAGCCTCTACCACCCATCCACCGCCGGTGTCCCAGCTCACAGAACCGTGGAATATCAGAGCTGAAAGGGCCCTAAGAGATCATTCTAGTCCAATGCTTTTATTTTATTAATAAGGATGCAAGGTGACTTTCCCAAGGTCACTCAGTGAGCTAGGGGCAGAGCCGGTCCCAGAACGTAGGCCCAGAGATGGCGCCGAAAGTGATTTGGAACGTGCTGAGTGGGTCCAAGTGAGAGGGACCCCAGGAGGGTTCTGGTGACTTCCTGCTGATTGAGCAATAAACTCATTGATTAGCTGTTCATAGCAGCCAAGGGGGAGACGCAGGATCAACATAACCCGCCCCCAGCCCCAGCCCCAGCCACACACAAACACACCCTGGGCTTCCCCCGAGGGCCCGGCCCCACCCTCCAGAAGCCCTTTCCGAAACTGCTGCTCCCAGCCTGGCTTCCAGGGCTTGTCGAGGACAGTGAGGGCCCTTGTCTGTGCTGGCCACGCTCAGTTGCTGGACCAGGGTGCCCACATCAGGGAAGGGGAGGCCAGGTGGAGGGTGTCTCACGCCAGGAGCCAGGACACCCAAGGCTAGCTCACAGCACTCCAGTGTGAGGGAGGGGAGGGAAAAACGCAGTGACTGCCACGCTAACATTTTCCAGTTGGCAGAGCTGCCTGTCTGCTTGTCCCTGACATCTCCCTAGAGCCATGCGGTAGTCCTGTCACCGCAAGCCTTCTGTTCAAACGCCTGAGAAGCCAGGAGCGGCTCTGTCCAGGGTCCTGACCCCGCCTCCCAGGGATGCGGGCTCCATATCTGCCTGTGAGGAGAGAGACTTATTCGTGGGAAAAGAGGCCCTTCTTGGGTCCTGGACATCTCTCCTGAAGGCTGTCCTTGGGATCCTTCTTGTGGGGTCCCCTAAAGACCACGGTGAACAGGGCTCTTGCACAGGTTTGTTTGGAACAGCTGTGCCCTAGAATGGGCCCGAGGAAGAGGCTTCTATGCCCGACCGTGATGAGGTTGGCCCAGCCTCAGCCTGACCTCTGGAATTTGGACAATTGGCTCCTATTTAAGGTGGGCTGTACTTCTCCAAACATCTCATTTAAGAAGGACACAGACAAACTGAGCCTTGCCCAGAAGGATTTGGCCAGGGTGGCAGAGGCAGTGGAAAACACTGGAACAAGAGTGGAAGGAGCACTTTGGATCAGACAGAGGCACCAGGGAAGCCAGGGAGGCTGCTTCCAGAGAGCCGTCTTCTGAAAGGCTAGACTCCGCCTGGCAGCAGAAGGCTCAGGGAGACAGGTTTTAGCTCAAAATAAGGAGGTTCACTCGAATTCTTGAAGATGTGCAAACAGTGGGAAGGGTGTAATGCGGTGGGCTGCCTATCGCTGGAATGCTCAAGCCAAGGCTGCTCAGGGAATTCTGCCTGGAGAAGGGGACTGGGCCTGGGACAGCAGTGGAAAAGCAAAGGAAACTTGCGTTTGTGTCGCGGCCGTGGCGCTGCGTTGGGCCCTCCACACGTGCATGGTGTGTCCAACACTTAACCCGTGGCATCGCTCACTGAAGCTCCACGCCATCCTTGCCAGGAAAAGTATCGTTTCCTGCATTTATGGCAAAACGAGCCTTAGAGAGGTTAAATACACTTCGCCAAGGTTGTCAAGACTTGAACCCAGGTCTGTCTGGCTCCTGACCCCTTGGTCTGTGCCCTCTCCCACTCTTGGCTCTGAGTCTCAGGCTCAGAGGGCAGGACGGAGGGGCCAAATGCCCAGACAGGTTGCACCACTCCTGCTCCGGCTCTAGTATAAAGAGCAGCAAAGTCAAAGAGGGGGGAGCCGCAGTCCCTGGCTGAGGAACAGGAGGCCCCGAGAGGTTTTCATTTGCCTTGGAGTCAAACAGCAGCGGCCAGAAGGAGACCCCAGAGTCCAGCCTCTGTGTTGTCGCCGACCAGGCTGATGCTCCACGACTCACTGCTCTGATGGGGCGTGAGCGTGTGCGTGCGTGCACCCGCAGGCTTGTCAGTGCGCATGCGTGCAGCCGTGTGTGTTCCAAAGCCTACTTTTGCCCCCGGTGTCACATGCTCGCTGTTCACCCCTTTATCACAGGTTCACACTCGCCTCTCTGCACACAATAAGCCGCACTCCCTGGTTCTTATTTCCTGGCCTGTGGTCACACCCTCTGCCCCTCTGACCAGGAAGTCCCCTCTCCTGTCTGGCCCAGCACTTCCTACCCCAAGGAGGCCCACCCCCTCCACGCACGGTCACCCTTCCCTGTGCCTTCCCTCCCACTGGACCAGTAGGAGGACATCAGAGATCCACATCTTCTGGTCCTTGCCACCCATGACACAGATGAAAGGCGGCTGGCACTCCTGCCCGGGCTCTCAGACCCTCCTCCTGCCTCCTAAGCGGACACCCGTTTCTTTTGGAGAGACAGCACCTGGAAGTGAGAACCTGTCACACAGGCCTGGTCACCTCCTGGCACTTACCGTACGACCCTGGGAACATTGCTGACTTCTCCTAGCTGCAGCATCCCATTCCGGAACACAAGGACAAGAACATCTATCTCACAGGGGTCAAGTGAGTTAAACACAGAAAGACTCAGCCCAGTGCGTAGCTGAATGGGGATGTTCTCTTCTGCCTGAATTAATGGTATGTCCCCTCGTCCCTGAAGAGTCTCAGGCACTTGATCAGCTGTCAGTTTGACAGCAGATAAAGGAAACGGGGAACTTAAATGACTCCGAGATGGAAAAACAGAACAAAATGACATTGTAAAAATGAGGTGTGTGTTCACGTCTACTAGGAAAGTAGTCTGGGGTGAATAATTCCGGTCTTCCTCAGGGCTTGTTCCACGCTCTCTTCTCTTCTCATCTGAAGTGGCCACACCCTGCGGTTTCCACCTCCTCCTGTGAGTAGACAGTGCACACCTGTGCGTCTTCAGCACAGGCCCCTCCTCCGAGCCGACCTGCATATCCATCTCTGTCGTTGACATCTCCACTCTGATATCTCTGGGTTGTGTCAACGCCTGACTCGTGTTCTCACTGCTTGTCCACAGCTGGTCTGACTCTAGGGTTTTCTGTCCCAGTGAGTGACGCTTCCATTCAGCCAGCAACACAAGCCAGGAGCTTGGGGGTTGCTCTTAACGTCCCTTTGTCCTCCCCCTTCCTATGCAGTCCAGTGCCAAAGCTGGTCACTTTTCTCTCTTCTCTCTAGAGCCCCCTCCTTCTCTCTGTCTCCAGCACCCTGGGCCTCGGGTTGGCATCTCTCACCCGGGTCCTGCAGAGGCTGGGCGCTCCTCGGGAATGCACTTCCCTCCCCTCAGCCTAGTTAATTTCTGCACGGCCTTTGTGCCTCTGTTCCAGTGCGGCTGCCTCTGGGAAGCTGTCCTTGATCGCCCTGAGAAGTTGGAGTCCGTCTCTTACGGAGCCTGCCCTAAGCCCCTCCCCAGCGCTGCTTGCTGCACAGGGGTGTGTGTGGTCAGTGACTAGTGCCATCTCTCCAGGTAGACTGGACACCCCGCTAGGGCACAACCTTGTCTGCTGTTGCCTGTCATTGACTCCCCAGCACCAAGAACAGCCTTTGATACGTGAAGTAGGCAGTTAACAAAGGGTTGCTGAGTGGACAAATGGATTGGCGGAGTGAGTCTGGAGCCAGGTTTTGGATGTGGACAGAGAGGCTGGAGGAGGGCTTTTCTGGTGCCCCAAATGTCCAGGGCTGGCCTGCGTGCAGGGCCTGCAGGGTGGGGCAGCCGTCACAGGCTTGGCAGGGAGCTGGTCCATCAGGGAGTGTGGGCCTCAATGGCGGCGGAGAATGTGCCTTCTTGGGTCACGTGACTATGAAAATATTATTCCTTGGGAGCAATTAGTTAAGTTAATTAGCTCATCCATTCAAGCAGCAGCTAAAGCAATAGGGCCTGAAGACCGTTTTGGGAAAGACACGAAATTATTTGCACCAATGTCACCCTAATTTCCGCAGTGAGCCCGGCTGTGGCTGGGCAAGGGAAGCGACCTGAACACTCAATTAATTTCCCCTATTTGGGGCCTGGAGTGGGAGGGTGGGGGCCCTGGGAAGGAGGGCTGGCCGGAAGCAGGCTGTCCGGGCCACCTTGAGACTTGGCACCTGTTGCCTCACTGAGCCTTCTGATAAAGACCTAGGATTTTCAGGGCCCTGAGATGTCACCCCAGGTCTTAGCCAAGGTCATACAACAAGTTACTTTTAGGGACAGACCTAGAAACCAGGTTCCCAGTCTGCTGGACCAGGACCTCCTCTCCAGGGGGAGAAGAGAAGAGGTACAAACAATCACTGTGGCGACCCATAGAGGCTCAGGGGGTTGTGGTGACAGGGTCCGCCAGCATGGCTCACCCAGGGCGGCGTCCAGAGCTAAGGGGCCCTTGCCTCCAGGCCAGGACCCCAGTCCCTGGTTCCTACCTGGAAAACGAGGCCAGTGCGTGTGCGAAGCAGGCTTGGAGATACCTCACTCCCTGTTCCCAATCTCCGGGGACAGTCTGTAGGTGCACGGGTCCTGGTCTCTTTCTGACCCCCATATGCGGTCAACAGTCAAGACAAGCACCTGCCATGTGCCCCGACTGTGCTGGAAACTGCAAAGGCAGAGGGCAAGACCTCGCGGCGGCACAAGCGGAGGGGCTGGAGGACAGCACACAAGACGGCGTCACGAGGTGCCGACTGTGCCCAGGGACTGAGGCACGTGGACAGAGAAGAAGGGGATTCTGGGGGCTCTGAAGGGGAAGCGAAGGTTCTCCAGGCACCTGTGTGAGTTCATGCGGGGAAGTAGGCATGATGAGGCAGGTGGGCTGGAAGGTTCCGGAGAGTCCGTGATGGGGCGGCAGAGGCGCCCGAGTTGGAATCCTCAGACGGGGCCATTTGGGAAAGGGCCTTGATGGCCACAGAGCAGCGTCTTGTCTGGGCGCAGCTGGGGAACCGCAATGCTCAGGAGCTTCAATCAGGAGAGTGGCACCGAGATGTCAACCCACACGTGCAGAGAGTCGGGCAAAAGCTACGCCGCTGGGGACGGACGTATTTTCCATTGCTGAGCTGGGGGACTCACTTGCAAGGCTAGGTTAGGAGGAAATCCAAACTCTAAGGGAGGAGGGAAGGAAAAGTATGTGCACCAAAGACCAACCCAAGCCCTAGGCACTGTGCTACACGTGGGTTATCTTAGGTGAATTGGTGATGAATGTTCTTAAGAAAATGAAACTGGAGCTTGGAGGGTTTAAGCAATTAATCCAAGTCACGCAGTTAACACAAGGCAGAGCTATGATTCCAGGTCTGACTTTGAAGCCCTGGTCCCTCCATTGACGCGGTCGTTCTCACCCTTGGCTACACGGAGAATGACTGATGCCTGGACCCCTCCCAGGCTAATTGAATCAGAGTCTCTGGGAGCTGGAGCTGGACATCTTTCTTTTAAGCTCCTCAAGTGATTCTGACAGGCAGAGAAGTTGAGCTCGCCCTGCAGCAAGCTGCCTTCCGCTTTGGCCCCTAGGCTCCAGCCATTCGATCACAGGGGACTGGCGCCCGTCACCACGCACTGAATCCATTGTTGTCAAGGATGCAGGAGGCAGGGAAGACAGATCGCTGCACTAAAGTTGATCTGGGACGAGCCTTCTGTAGAAAGGCAGGTGCCAGCTGCTCAGGGGGTCTGTGCGGCGGGTCCTTGGAGGACAGGGAGGATGGAGGCCGAACCCAGTGACAACTTCCTGTCACTCCCACCTGTGCATGACCCCAGGAGTCCCTTTTTTGCCATCAGCACAACCCTTGACACATGCCTACTCCTCCCCAGAGAGCCAGGCTTCTCAACCGTCCTGAGCTGGGATGTCACTCTCCCAAGGCCACGGGGAGAGGGCTGTCCTCTCAGCGGGTGCACCCCTAGCTCCTTGGGCCCCTTCCCTGGATCAACCACAGCCGACTGAGTGAGCAGCTCCCCAGAGAGAGTTCTAGTTGTGCAGCTGGCTGGGATGGACATTATTTCAGACTTGTTGTGTGACTTATTTAAAAATATTCCTCATCTTTCCAATTCTATAAGATGGGTAGAATAATATCTGAGTGGAAACTTTAGACCTGAAAGCTTTAGGAAAAAAAAAAAAAAGATTGTTTAGCAGAATTTCGTGGCTTCTTAGACATGAGGTGATAACTGTTGGCAACAGGAATGTGCTGAGTTAGAGAGAGAACTCACCCGCGTTTGAGCCCAGCAGTCTGGAGTCAAATCCAGTCGCTGCCGCGTTTTGGTTATCAGCATCTTCAGAGAAAGTTTTTTCTGTGATTTATGAATCAGTGACTTCCAAGGCAAGTCCGCTGTCTGAACCTCCTTCTTGAACTCCAGACCGTTTCTAGGTGCCTGGACGCTTCCTCCTGAGTATGGCACCAATGCCCAAACTGAGCATATCCCACGCCGAACTCGCAGCTCACACCTTGCCCCGGGCGTCCTTTCTTGGTGCACGACTTCACCATCCTCCGGTCCCGCGGGCCAGAGACCCAGAAGTCTTCCCAGACTCCTCTCTGGTCCTCACCCCACATCCAGCTGGTCGGTCGCCCAGCATGGAGTCTGCCTTCTAGACGGGCAAGTCCACGCCTTCCTTCCCTCCCACTGCTCCTTGACAACTGAGTAGCCCCCTCTTCTCCGTCCAGGGCTCCTCACTGCCTCCTGACGGCGCCCTGGGTGCTGTTGCCTGCGTGGGTTAAAGCCGCCCCGCCTTACACGGCTCACGTTCAGGCCCAGCGCCCCTCCTTCGCCTCCGCCAGTGTCTCCAGCAGCAGCACGCGCAGGGCCCTGCTGCTTCCCTGCTGGAGCACTTGACAGTCCCTTTGCCTGGACACCTGCCCTTTCCTCGGGATCAGCTCCGCAGCCGTCTTCTCTGGGACTTCTCTTACCCTTGCTCCCCGGAAGGCTCCGGTCCCGGGATTCTTTGCGCACACAGCTGTGGGCCACTCGCCCCACCCTGCACCATCCTCTGCTAATGTGCCTGCCTGCCCCAGCACACTTGCAGATTCTCGTGGGCAGCGATGGTGTCCAGAGCACTTTACATGCCGAGGCCTGGCAGAGCGCAGTGCACGGCATGTAGTACACACTCGATAAATGCGTATCGAGAAGGTTCGACAGAAGGAGCTTTGCTGGATCTCTTTTTCCCCCAAAGACCCGACTACACTAGAAGGAACATACACACAGGCTATGCCCTTTATATAAGCTCCTGGCTAGTAGGTGGCGACTGAAGTGTCACCATGTGCAAGCACATGGGCCTTTCGGCGGTCATGCCAGGCAGGCTGGAAACCCTGGCCCACGGAACACGAGGCTCATCCAGGTAAACAGAGTTCCTCAGGCGGCGGTTTACACACCCACAGATAGGGGAGTTGATTATTTTGGCTTCTTGAATTCTCTGGGAAGATCCTCTGAGCCCAGCCCCAATTCCCTTTCCCTCTTCTGGGGCGCCCTGCCGAACACCTGTTCTTCTTAGATGGCTACGTGTGTGGCTTGAGTCTAGAATTGGGAATCGCTCCCACATCAGCAAAAGTCCTTATGGGGAAATGGGAGATGACCTGTGTTTTTGTGCAGGGGAGACTGCAGCGGGGTTTACAGCAGCCTGGAAGAGACCGAAGTTAGCTATGTGGTCTCGGGCAGGTCATAACACTCCCCAGAGGTAGATGAGTTCAAGCCCCCACAGACCAGGGCTTGAATCCTGGCTCTGGCACTTGTCAGCTAGTTGGGCAAGTCGTTTGTATTTTTTGAGCCTTAGTTTTCTCAGCTGTGAAATGGGGACAAACACCGACTTCATAAGGTAGTTATGGGTATTAGGAGCCAAGGGTCTACAACCTTGTCCAGCCTATGGTTAAGGAATGACGGCACTTGATCTTAACTGGCAAGGCATATGGCAAAGGGTGTGGAGTGTGTTCTCAGGAGCAGACTATTGGGTTCAAACCCTGCATCTTGGCCGGGCGCGGTGGCTCACGCCTGTAATCGCAGCTCTTTGGGAAGCCAAGGTGGGAGGATCGTTTGAGGCCAAGGGTTTGAGACCAGCCTGGGCAACAGAGTGAGACCAGGTGTGGTGGCATGTGCCTGTTGTCCTAGCTACTTGGGAGGCCGAGGCAGGAGGATCGCTTGAGCCTAGGAGTCCGAGGCTGCAATGAGCTATGAGGATGCCGCTGTATTCCAGCCTGGGCGACAGAGCAAGACCATTTCTGAAAAGCAAAACATTTAAATAGAGCTTGGCATATTGTAAGCATCAATATGTGCTTCCTGTTGTCATTGTTGTCATCATTATCAGTATCTTCATCTCAACGCCTGAATCTCATTAGCTCCAAACGCCTACCCGCTGTTGCAGGAAATCCAGTCTCCCCCAGATCTGATTCACCCCAGCATGTGCTCTGGGAGATCCCTACAGCCAACTTGCATGCCCTCACACCGTCTGGGCTGCCACTTGCTGCTGGTTTCAGTGTCTTAAGTTCCCCTGGCACCACCACTGCCCGAAATTGCTCTGTGTGGCCTCTGACGCCGGAGCCCCGGTCCTGCTGCCGATGCGCCCGTCCATCAGGGCCCGCAGTCTTCCGCGGCCTCCACGGCTCAGCAGTCTCTTTCAGAGAGAGAATGGGAACAGCCCCTCCCTGGGTGGTGTGATCATTGGAGGGGTCGATTCTCACAGCAGGGTTGCTTGGGCCTTGAAGTGCTGGGTTTGGTGAGCTAGCTCTTGACACAGCTCTCTCAGTTTGCACGCAGCCCTTCTTCTTCCCAGGATCGCTGGGTCAGACAAGGTCAAGTGCCCGACCTGGAGGGTTTCTTCCTCTGACCCTCCAGCGCTGTTGTGGAGTCTGGCTTGTTTTCTCAGCCATGTTCTTTCTTTGTGACGATTTCTCTATCAGGAACCCGCTACTTAACCGTCTGAAGCCCAGCTGTGGACGCAGTTTAAGTTTTTCCGCAGGGCACTACTCTTCAGCCCCCACGTAGACCAGCGGATGCAAATACATACTCCAGAAGAGGGACGTGAGCAGACTGCTCAGGTGTGATGTGTGCAGGAGTCTCGGCGGCAACCCATCCTGGACTCCTTGCCCCCCGTGACATATATACACTGCCTAGTACATAGTAGGTGCTAAATAAGCACTGGCTATTTTTATCCGTTTCCTCATCTGCAAAGTAGAGATAACGTAAAAACAACAGCTAACGTGTATGAGCCCTTATTGTGTCCCAGACATTGCTCTAAGTTTTTTTTTACATGTATTAACTCATGCAACATTCACAGTAGTTGTACGAGGTAAATACTACTTCTGTTTCCATTTTAGAGATGAGACACAGAGAGGTTAAGTAACTTGCCCAAGGTCACACAGCTGCTAAGTGGCAGAGCCAGGATTCGCCCTCTGCAGTCTGGCTTCAGAGCCTGTATTTCAGGACTGCTGTGAAATCCAGAGTGTACATCTCATGGCTCCGCACAAGCCCCAGGGGCTGCTGCTCTGATCGCTCAGTGACTCAGAGGGCGGGGGAGGGGCAGGGTCTCAGCACTAGTGATGGTGACTGCAGCGTTTAAGAGCTCTCTGCGGAAATCCAATTGCTGCATTTCTGGAAGGGAAGAACTGAGAGCCATTATTTTGTTTGGATAGGTCTGAAGTGGGGAGGAACTTGGTCAAGGTGAGGAACTGTAGTTCCAGCTTTTTAAGCACCCTCTTTCTCCCCTCTTTGCGGCCGGTGCTTGTGGCCGAGGGGAAGGGGCTGTCCGCCTCCTAAGCAGCAGCCTGCACCAAGGCCTGGATCCTTCAGACAGAAAGAAGGACATCTGAACAGCAAGAGGAAGCCAGCCCAGGAGGCCGCAAAGTCCTCTTCCGGGCGCTTCCCCCTAGCGTGACCTCTCATCCGTGAGCCCTGGAAACACGTGGGCGACAGGAGCCCGGAGTTCCAGGGCAGCTCCAGAATTTCTCTCCAGGAGGGACTTAGAGTGCCATCTCACTGGAAGGGAGGTGAGGGGGCTTTATTTTAGCCTGTGGACTTATGTTGAGGTGACACTGTGGGGGATACTGAGAGAGATGGTGGAGGAGGCTGAAGCCCCCCACTGCCTACCCTGGGCACCCCGGCTCTGCCCGTGCCCGCCCCTGTGGCTCCAAGCCTGGGGCTGGTTTGTGCTGACACCCGAGGCCAACCCAGGGACGGTGCAGAGCGTCCTGTGCTGGGGCTGCGACCTGGAGAGGCAAAGCCTGGTGGTGAGGACGCAGGGGCTGCAGCTACGTCCACTTTGTCCGGGAAGCCCAAAGGGCGAAGTTAGGGTTTCAGGGGCCACTAAGTGAGGTAGGCGGAGATCCAGCTCCACACCCCAAGTGTGCCAAACCCACTACAGGACTTTGGGTGAGTCACCCACCATTTGGGGGCTTCCTGTGCCTCAGGGGAGTGAAGAATTGTCCCTTCCTTGTCCTGCTGCCTCCTGGGAATATTTATAAGAATTAAGTGAACTCAGGACTGTAAGGCTGTTGTTATCACCCCTATGAGGGGACAGGTCCTCTGGGGCCCAAAGGGCTCTAAGTGACACACAGCTGCCTTTTCTCAAGGGACCTTCAATGTTCCCATCCGCCCCCAACTTGACCCCGCCCCTGCTAGTGCACATGTCACCTGATCCTTCCACACTTTATCAGAATTCCAGTCCCCCCGCCGGAGGCAGCACACACATTGAACACAGGTATCTTCAGAAGGAGCAGACAAAAATGCTCTAGTTTCTGTAATTAGACCCTATTTCACTGGAGGCAGCTTTGAGTAAGGCTCAGGCATCTTTTGATCCATTTTATCAGAAGAAACCATGGGGGTCATTTCACCCATCCCCCTGCATCACTATCTTCCAATTGTGAAGACATGAGCTTCCTCCGCAACTCAGGACAGTGTCCCAGACCCTGAGCAGGAGGAAATTCCAAAATCTAATCCCAATCCAGCCTGCTGAACTTTCAGCCTTTTCCTCCTCCCTCCTAGCAAAAGCAGCTTTGGGGGATTTCAAAAGTGAAGCACTTCTTCTTGTCCCCCGCAAACAGAAGAGGGGCAGCCAGTTACCGTTCTTTGGCCTTGGCACTCCCTTCAGGTGACAGGTCTCCTTCTCCGTGTAGGAGACCAGCAGCAGGGGTGGAGCGGGGCAAGTTGCAGGAGAGTAGGGGTGGCGGGAAATCCCTGGTGCCCTGCAGCTGAGCATCTGACCTTGAGTCCTTGACCCTTTCCCATCTGAAGAATGGTGGGGGGTCTGCAAACCCACTGGAGAGCCCCAGGCGTCAGTCCTCTGCCCCGCCCCCGCGCAAACACGCACGCCCTCCCGACACCCAGGTATGCAGGGCGCACCCCCTCACAGGGCATGCAGCCCGGAATCCCCGAATCAGCTTTTCTGCAGACCGGGGTCTGTGACTAGCGAGCTGCCGCGAGCTAAAGAGAGGCTCCAGCGCAGCAAGGAGCAGCGCGCTGCGGCACTGCAGTGGCCCGGCTTCTCCGGCGACGTCCACGCGGTGGGGCTGGGGACGCCGCGAGTCGGGGAGGGCGAGGGGGATCCGCTGCGGGTACTGGGAATTTCCTGGGCTTCTCAGACTCTCAGGGATGAGAAGCCCGGAAAGCCCTGGGTCCCCTTAACATACTACATGCAGGATTTTTGGGGGGAGCAGGATGTCACTTCTGGGTCAGTCCCCAAACTTGACTCATGATTCTGAGCGTGCAGAACAGAAGGCAAACAGAAAGGGCTGCTGCGGGGGGTGAACGGGGGGCTGAGCGGAGGGCAGGGACGGGGTGGGGCCCGACACCTGCGTTGATTCCACCTGGCCAGCTGGGGTCCTCAGCTCTTCGCGGGTGGGTGTTGGGGCTGAGGGTGGGGCGCAGGGCGAAACAGAGGCACAGGAGGGCTACCTGGCTCCCGGTCCTCCCTGCCCCTCCTGGCCCTCCCGGTGGCCAGGGTTGAGGCCTGTCCTTCCCGAGAGGGAGCAAGCAGAGCCGCGGCAGGCGGAGGTGCCGGGTCGCTGTGGCAGAGCCTTTCCCATGGATCTGGGAGCAGGCGGGGGTGCTGCGCCCCCAGAGCCCGGGGCACCAGTCCTGACCCCACCCTGCCCAAAGACTGGTGGGACTGCAGGCCGTGTGAGCCCTCTGGGCCTAGCGCCCCCCTCCGCCTCCCCTCCGGTATCTGCCTTTTGTTCCATCTCTCTCCTCCCTCCCTCGCCTCCCTCCACTCGGGAAAACCTTCCGTATCCCCTGAAGCAAATCGTTTCCCTCCCACCCTCACTCCCGCTGGATCCCGACACCCGGAGTCCCCTCTCCGCCCGCCCCTCCCCCAGCCGAGCCCAGCTCCGAGAGGCGGGGTGGGGAGTGTCGCAGGAGAGCACCGAGCGGGCGGGGACGCCTCGGCCGAGCTCGGGGAGCCGGGTGGGGCTCTGGGGGTGCGAAGCCGGCCCCGCCCGCCCCAAACTTCTGTAGCGCCGCGCCGGGTCGCACCCCTCTCCCCGCAGCCTAAGTCCATCTTGGGCGCACACCTCCCAGCCCGGGTCGCCCACCCTCCCCACCCGCCGGCCGTCCCGACTGGAGAAGGGGGCGTGGGCGCACCGAGGCGGCCTCCCCGGCGGGGATGGCCTGGGGCGGGGCCCCGCGCGCGGATTGCGGGGATCGCCCTCGGAGGGGCCGGCACCGCTGTGTGCAGGCGGATGTGAGGAGCATCTCAATTGGCGGGCGGGGAAGCGGGATCAGGTTGTTACTACCGCAGAGAGAGAGCGCGCGCGGAGAGCGAGCAGCGGCGGGGCGGCGGGTGGGGGGAGAGCCGCAGCGGCCCGGCCGGCGGGGAAGTGGGAAGAGGGGACCTCGGCTTCGGGACCCGGCCGTCTCCGCCCTCCGCCCGCTCCGCGAGCTCAGGACCAAGCGCGCCCAGAACGTCCCCGGGTAAGAGGAAGCCCCGAGCGACAGCACCTGCGAGTGCAGCCTGGAGTCCTGGGCGAAGCCGCGCCGGACCGGCAGTGGCCACCCCTGGGGCCTCGGGCGCGGGCGGACGCGGGTCGCCCAACTGGGCCACTCCGACTTCTGGGCTTGGCGCTCACCGCGGGATAAACTAAGTGCAGGACAGAGCCGGTGGGGGGGAGGCAGGAATCCGGAAATCCACTTGCGTCGGAATTACCCGGTTAGTCCCAGGGGAGGTGTCCTGAATTATCCCGGGGACCCCTTGCCCTCGACCCGTTACTCCTCGTGGGGAGCCCGGGACCCGCGGGGAGAAGGCGACAGAGGCCGCGGTGCTTCCGCACTGGGACGGGGCACCAGCGGGGAAGCTGAGGCCGTCGCCGTGGAGAAGCGTGGGAAGGCGGCGGAGGAGGGTGGGCGGAGTGGGCGTGCGGCGAGAAGTGGGTGCGGGTTGCGTGGGACCCCGCCGCAGTGAGGACGAGCTGGAAGAGCGTGCGCGCGCGGAGCTCGGGAGCCCCCTGGCGCAGAGTGGGGCGAGCTCCCCTGGCGCAGAGTGGGGCGCGCTGGGGGCACCGTCGCCCTTCCGCTCCCCGCGCCCTGCCGCAGCCCTCCGGGGCAGGGATGCGCGGCCGCGTTTTCCGCCCCTTCTTCTCCCCGGAACTTTTCATACTCTAACACGCGCTGCGGCTCTGTGCGTTGGAGGACGCAGGGCCCCAAGGATCCTGGCAAGTGACAGAGCTTAGAGAGACTCAGGTAGGGGGTGGGGAAGGGGCAGCTGCGCTGCAGGAACGCGTGCCCTACTCAGTTTGCTGTGTGACCTTGGACAAGCTACTGCACCTCTCTGAGTCTCAGGATGATGGAGGCACGTGGTGCCCCAAACAGTAACGGGGACGAAGTAGGAGAAGGTTCTCGGGTGAAGCTCACGGGCGCAGCTCACGGGCACGCCTGCCCGAGCCTCTGCGCCTGGGAATTCGCTGCCTTTGGTCGCTGGCCTCTCTTCAGCTAGATGAGCGTTTGCTTCCGGGGGAGGGAGGTGGCAATGTGGAGCTCAGCACCCAGCGCCTCAGAGAAAGTCAGAAAGCTTCCATTCTGACCCGTTCTGTGACCTTGGGCTACTCTCTTACCCCCTCTGGGCCTCAGTATCTTCATCTGGAAAATGGGGGTTTGGAATTTATGGTGTTCGAGGTCTCTCCCAGTCCCCACACCTGCAAGTGAGGCCAACTGAAGGTATGAAGGTGGGGTGCAGCTGGGTAGGGTGACCTGGCCTCTGGGAAAACTGTGGCTCCTCTATCCTCCTGCCCCCAACCTCCCCCATCCAAAGTAGCAGGGCTTTGAGACCCTCAGCCTGTTCATCCGTCATCTTACCCCGTCTCAGAATCTCCAGCTGGTGGGGACAATGGCCAGCTCTCGAGTACGTTACATTCTCTTTGCAGAGGGCAGAGCCTTCCCTGGGGAGAGGTTCCCTGCAATAGATAGGAGACCCAGGAGACCAAAAGTTAAAGGGGCGTGTCAAGGACCTCCCAAGGTCATGCTGTCTGCCCTTGCCCCCTCCAGTTTGGGCCGCATCCACCTCTGACCAAGGGCAACCTGAAAGAATCCTCTCTGTTTAGAAGGATTTCCACTGCAATAGCCTGGAGCACCCCATCGTGGGATCAGACAGCCCTTGCTTTAGGAGGATCTAATGTAACTCCTTCTCGGGGTGACTCCGGCTCTGTCTTCAGTTGAGATGAAACAATAGTTTCTTATCGGGTGTCAGGGTGTTGTGGGAGAGTCTTGGTGTAAGAAAGACAGCTGAGTTTAATTTACAGGCTCTGCCTCTAATGTGTGTGACCTTGTGTGACCTTGGGCAAGCCCCTTTCTTGCTTCCCTCACCCGTACAGTGAGAAGATTGAACTACACAACTTACCAGGGTCCTCCAACCCAGCAAATCTGTCGCTGAAGTTCCCGGTGGTGCTGAGCAGCCGGAAGTGGGCTTGACTGGCAATGGGAGCAGGTGGTCTCCAGGATTCCCAAGGAATTGCCCTCCCGCCTCAGTGTCCAGAGTCCAGACAACTTGAGACAAAGACTGTGCGTGAACAGGGTCGTTTTCAAAGCCCTGCTCATCCCCGGAGCGAGTCCTCAAGAGACCCTGGCTTTGCCGGTTATTAGCTGTGTGACCTTGAGCAAGTTACTTTCTGTCTTTGAGCTTCCGTTGCTCAGTAGTGAGAATGAAATACTAGTGGTGGCATTTTAGGGTTGTTGTGAGGATTAAAGAAGAAACACACGCCTAGTCCAATGCTGGGCCCTCTAAGTCCTCAGTGAGTGGTAGCTGTTGTTAATGACGATACCGATACCGTAAGCCCTGTCGCAAGCAGGTAGTGGGGCGTGGGGAGCAGGGAAAGTCTATGGCCTGGCATCGTGATCTTCCCTGCAGTTCTGGAAGCTTCCCTGCAGGATGGGATGAGCAGCAGGGAGTCCCTGTCTCTCTCTCTCTGTCTCTGACCGTTAGAACCAGTCTGCTGTAGAAAATTCACGGGAAAGAAAGAGATTGCTTGACTCTCCTATAATCTCACACCTATTTCCCTCTAGTTCCCCCTTCTGCACTCGCTGGGTCACCTCTGCCCCTCTCTGTGGTTGTGGCAAAATGGGCCTTTTACTCCATTCCCTGAACCTTCCAGGAACGGCCCATCTGAGGCCCAGAGAAGGGTAAGGCGATGTCCCCGAAGCGAGTGGCCAAAGGCACATCTGCTCCCGGGGCTGGTGGGGAAGGAGTGGCAAAGGGGCTGGCTCAGCCTCGCGGGGACTCCCAGGATCCCAGGAAGCCAGATTCGGACCAAATGGGGTTTGCTGGGCACGGGGTAGAGGGGCGGCAGGGCTGGGGCGTGGGTTTACCCCAGACCCACTATGTGAGCAGTCGCACCCTCCTCTGGGCCTCAGTTTCCTCATGCGTGAAGTGAAAGGTTGGTTCAGATGAATCGAAGTCCTGGTTCTGTTGCTCCACGGCCCTGCTGGCTCTGCCTTTGCTGAGGCTGGGTGGGGTGGGAGGTTCCTTGGAGTCATTCGGGCAACTGGCACTCACTGCCACTCGGTTTCCATCCTGTGACTCATCCTGGGGAGGGGTGATGACATCTCCCCGGTAAGAGTGCTGATGGTTAAGAGCAAAGGCTTTGCAGACAGACGTGTCCAAGTTCCCTTCTTGGCTCTCTCCTTAATAGCTGTGCGAATTTAGGCAAATTACTTAACCTCCCTGAGCCTCAGTTATCTCATCTGTGAAATGGGAATAATATCACCTACTTCTTAAGGTTCTCAGGAAGATCAATGGGAATGACTTACATGAAACTCCTTGAAAATGGAGAGTCCCTAGTGTGATATTGGCTGCTGCACAAGGAATGGGTTTTGAGGGTCTGTGTTATCGCAGAGGGGGCTCAGGTTAGAAGAAGGGCAAGGACAGAGCTCATAGTCCTGCGGTTGTCACCATGCACAGGATGCCAAGAAAATGCCCCAGTTTCTTAAGTTTTCCTCCTGCTGCGCACTGGCCGCGGACTCCAGGGGTTTTCATACTCTGGTCCTTGTCACAGGGCCTGGGGAGAGGAAGCTCAGCCACAGAGGCTGCAGGCCAAGCGTGAGTCTGTCTGAGAGAATCGTGGAGGCTAACAGAAGGCTCCTGGTGATGAGGGCACACAAGCCAGAGGAGCGACATCCTTCCATTCAAGATCGGTCGTGAGGAAAGGGCTGTGAAATGAGGTCTTGGAGAAAAGGCTGAAGGAACGGGGGCGTCACCACCCGCAGGGTGTGTTAAGTGAGTGGAACTGGATAGAACAAGACACTGAAAGGGGCTGCAGGGATCATCTAATCCGTCCTCTGATTTTCTTTATGGGGAAACTGAGGCTTAGGGGGAGAGCCCTGCCCGGCATCACACAGCATGTTAGCACCTGCAGAGGAACCGTGCTTGCCCCTGTGGGTCCTCAGTGCGACGCTCTTCCCTTCCTCCCTGTTAAGCACCAAGCAGTTGTTTTCCGTCTCTTCTAAAATCAGAGCTCAGGGTTAAATAAGATGCTTTGATGGCAGCAGAAAGGACATGGGTCCTAATCAGAAGGGACTTCCTGATCTAGATACTGAGATCATTGGGTCCAGCATTCCCATTGTGCAGATTAGAACACTGAGGCCCAAGAAAATTAAAGGAATAGCATAGGGTTACCCGATGTCAGAGACTGGAATTCCCAGGCCAGAGCTCTGTCAGTTACACCAGCGACGCCATGCTGCTTGTCTTGGGTCAGACGTGGCAGCAGGGTAGCCGGAATGTGAAAAAATAAACCCAAATGGGCTTGGGAAAGGGAGGGAGAACAGAAAGACAAAACAAAAGACCAAAAGACAGAAATATTACTTCCAAGGCCACGCTTTTCTTTCTTGGCCTGTCTCAGTGGGCCCCTGCTCTGAGCCGGTTTGGCTGACAGCCTGCCCTGCCCTCCAGGAGGAGGGAGACAATAGCCAGCCCTCCTGGTCTCAGTTCCACTGGCAATGCTGAGTGAAAGAAAGTCAATGTTTGCCCAGTGGCAAAGGACGGGAAATAAGTCTGACTCGATGGGGCGGGGCAGGGAGCTGGGGTGGCCGTGGGGGGAGTGATTCTGAAAAGGAAGGTCGCAGAGCGTAGGGCCTCGCTGAGCACTTGACTTCTAAAGGAGCCTTGGATTTTCCACATTAAATAACCCTTTGTGTCTCAGAGCTCCGTCCGCCCCTGCGCCCACCGTCCTCCCGGAAGCCCTGATCCCTAATAAATTTCCCTCATTGTTTGGAGCTGACACCTCCCCAGCTCCCAGCTCCCTGGAGAAACAGGACTTTTGAAGGCTTTGCAGAAAGGCCGCAGAGCAGATGGCCCATTGAGCGGGTCTCGGGCAGACCCATAGGAGCGGGAGAAAGGTTGTCTTCCCTGTCGGCCCCCAAGCCTGGGGAAAGACGTGGGGAAAGTCCTCGGCAAGTCAGGAGAGGCTGCGAACACGTTTTGTGGTGCTTTTGTTTTGTTATCTTTCTATTTTTCTCCTTTGCATCTTGCTCCTTTTTTCTCTGTGTCCTGAGATTGGAGGGGGGCCGGGGAGGAGAGCGGAAGCCCAAGCCTTTACCCGACTGAAATGAGGTTCTCGAACCCTGTAGCAGCTGCCGGCTGCTTTAATGGCTTTTGTGATTGCTGCCTTGCTGGTGGAATAGCATCGCAGCCGTTTGACAAAGGGGGCATCTGGAAGCAGAAGCTTTTCTGGTACAAGGTAATGGGGCCGTCCTGCAGCAGGAAGGGCCCGTGTGAGGTACAAGGAAGGACTTCCTACCATGGGCATCACTGTTCTTGCTGAATCCACTTGGTGGACAACCATGGGAGTTGATCTACTGAGCTCACTTACTCACTTGGGAATGAGCCAGCTGTGTTACCTGTGCCTCAGGGGGCTACAGTGACATTCCTGGAGGTCAGTGCTGCCACCCAAGACTAAACACGGTTCCACGGCTGCCAAAGCGATCCTCAGGGCTGGCGGTCCTTAGAGACCAGGTAGCCACAGTGACTCACCTCCCAAGCCCTCAGTTTTCCCCACCGTGGGCTTGGGGAGGCTCGGCTGAGTGGCTGAGGGAGGGGCAGAGAGTGAAAGGAGAGGGAGGGCCCTGGGCCTGGCCTCAGCCAGCCCGCCCTGCGGCCGGAGAGATACTGCAGCAGCTCTAAGCTGTCGGCAGGAGAGTCTCTCAAAGCTGCCGCTCAGGGCTGCCAGCTCCGAGCCTGCCTTCAGCCTGCTCCCCACTGCTGGCTGGGCGGGATCTGAGGGCTGCCGGCTGCTCAGAGCCAGATTGCGGCCTGTCCCCATCCCGCCCCCAGCACATGGCGCCTGGGAAGAGCACAGCCCTGCCCCGGATGTAATGCACTTGCTGCATCCTCGCTCCCTCCCTGCCCCGGACGTAATGCACTTGTGCACTTGCTGCATCCGCGCTCCCTCCCAGGCAGACTCCTGGAGCCCACCGTGGGACCCTAGTCCGTCTTTTGGTGGCATTTAGAGTACGTGGAGCCTTGTGCTTTGTAGGGCTTGGCACCGTCATGCAGTGGTTAAGGCCTCAGGTGCTAGGGCTGGGTTCGTGTCCTCAAATCCCAACTCCTCCAGGTTTTTAGCTGTGAGACTTTGGCTAAGTTATTTAACCACTTGCGGCCTCATTTTCCTCATCTGTAAAATGGAAATAAAACAGTTTGTTTGCTGTAAGGTTGATACACGAATCTAATGTATTAATATGGTAAGTACCTGACACGTGGTGCTATAAAGACTTAGCTATAAAGTAACATAACGATTTTATTGCGGGGTTTCTTAAAACTGACAGGGACATTTTGTAAATAAAGAAACAGCAGAGTAGGGAGTGGGGTGGGGCAGGGATGTGATTGGATTTGGTTGGAAGGATCTAGAATCTAGTGAATCCACCATCAAGTTACCACACATGGCCCCAGGCAAGCAGTTTCTTCTCACCTCTGACCTCAGTCGTCCCCATTTGAAAACATGGAGGAGGGTGCCTGTGTGCCTCCCTCTCTCGAGAAGGCCTGGGCATCAGACGAGGTGGGTGATGGTCTGAAAGAGCCGGCAGACCCGGCGGACGCACAGGGCGGCCCCTCCTGTCTCTGCCGCGGCACATGCGGGCTTCCTGGCTGAGGCCCTGCATGTTGGGCTTGGCACAAACGGCGCAAACCCAGTGGGCTGCTCTCCCAGTGAGGCCTCTTGGACTCTGGGTGGCTCTGGGCCGAATTTGGCCGCTCTCATTTTCTGTTCTTCCTCATTTGGCCAGGAAACAGGATGGTTGTTCGCATCTCTCAGTGCTCCTTTGCAGGGGAGCAGGAGTGCTCCCAAACACGGTCTATATTCGCAGGGAGCAGGGAACCTCTCCTTCAAGCTGGGACACCCTGGCCATGAGCCCCAGACAGACTGAAGGGATGCCTTCCTTGGGGTGTCAAAGTGGGAGCCCCTTCCCTCCTGCCACCCGCTGCCAGGCTATCTGCCACATGGGGAGGCAGGAATGGGGGTGACCTAGAAGCAGGGCATTGACTGTCACATTCAGCACCTTTGCTGCCAGGGCAGTCAAGGAGCCTGGTTGACAGCACCCCTGACCCTTCACCTGCCTCCTTCCTGGGGAGCGGGGAGAGCCAGCCGGACCTGCTGCCAGTGTTGGATTGATGATTAGGCCGCAGGCCTCATGTATTGGCTCCAGCGTCCTCTGCCAAGGACCACAGGGGTGACCAAGCTGTGTATGCACGAGCCAGCAACCAAGTGGTGCCCCCCACCCCATAGCCTTCCCACCTGGTCATCAGGGGTGAGTAGTAAGTGTGGACAGGGGATACTCAGGGCCTTGGGAGTGTCTGCCTCTAGAGCTGTCCTTAGAGCCTCTTCCTGAATCTCATTTTATCAAGAGCCCCAGAGATGACGTTTCTTGCCCAAGGTCACCCCCAAAGTCAACCATGAGCTCATGACTTGGAAGTCCATTGTATTTCATTTGCCCCATTCCCCAGGCTTCCCTAAAGAAGACATACGGCATTGGCTAGAGATGTAGGGTTCCCCACTGGTGCCTGTCTCCTTTGACCTTGGTCCTGACCTCACCTCCCCCCGAACATCATCCCTTGCGAGCTGGAATGGTTTACGTTAGATGGCAGGGAGAACTTCCTGAGTGGCCTCACTGGGACAGGGAACAGAGGCTTCCCTAAGATATTTAAGGGCAGGCCTGGCCTCCTTGAGGTCTTAGGAGAAGCTTCGGGAAAGAGCCCTGGACTTGGAATTCAACTAAACAAAGTCTAAAACCAGTTCCTGCAAGCCATGTGACTTTGGGCAAGTTACTGGATTTCTCTGAGCCTCACCTCTAAATGGGCATCGATACTACTTATTATCTTATTTATAGATGTTTACAAATATATACTTGCTTTTTAAGAGAAAACACCTTTATTGAGATATAATTCACATACCAAACAATTTACCCATTTAAAGTGTACGATTCAATAGTTGTTAATATATTCACAGAATTGTGCAGCCATCACTGCAGTCTAATTTCAGGACATTCCCCCAACCCCCCGCAAAACATTCCACACACATTAACAGTCATTCCCTAGTCTCCGTTCCTTCCCACCCTAACCAACTAATAATCTACTTTCTGTCTCTATAAAATCGCCTCCACTGGACATTGCACATAGATGGAATCATACGATACACGATTTTTGCGACTGGTTTCTTTCACCCACAAAATACTTGAAAGGTTCATCCATGTTGTAGCATGTGTCAGTATTTCTTTTTATTGCCAAATAACATTCTGTTGTATGGGTATACCGCATTTCGTTTATCCATTCATTTGGTGGTTCCACTTTCCAGCGACTACAAACATTTGTGTAAAAGCTTCTGTAAGGACATACGTTTTCGTTCCTCTTGGGTATATACCCAGGGCTGGAGCTGCTGTGTCAAATGGTAAATTTATTTTTAAATGTTACATTTATATTGTTAGGCCCTGTTCTAAGTATTTCATGTAGATTATCTCCTTTAATTATCACAATAATCTACAAGGCAGGTGCTATTACTATCTCCGTTTTACACAGGTAACTTGCCAGAGGATGCTCAGCGGATAGAGCCCGGATTTGGACCCTGGCGGTCTGGCCCTCGGCTCCCATGCTGGCGTGCTCCTGTGAGGGAGGTTTATGGGGGGAAGGTCTGGAAGTGCTCCCAGTGCTCAGATATATTTGTTGAATCCTGGGAAAGATGACCAGATCCCTTGCGTTTCTCTGACCTGCTGTGTGGTTTTAGGGAATTCGTGTCCCTTTGAGGCTCAGGTCAGGTCACACCAACACATAAAGCTTCCAACATGGCATTTAATAAGAATCGGGGCTGGCGGGGGAGCGTGCAATAGAAGAGTCCTGGATCCCAGCTCCGGCTCTTCCTGACTTGGAAGGGGAGTTATTTCCCTTTCTGGGCCTTGGTTTCCCCATCGTTCAGTTAGAGGCTGGCATGATCGGTCCTGAGGTCCCTTCCAGCTCTCGCATCCTATGTGAGTTTCATGCCGTTCCCCAGCAGTCTCAGTCCCGCAGGCAGCTAAGCTGGGGTGGGCGCCCGGGACCGGTGCCCGGGGCCTCAGGTCACAGCTGTGCTCAGCAACACCTCTGCCACCCAGGGTGTCAGCAGCCAGGTGGGGCTGAGAGGGGCGAGGGTGGGGAGAGGGGAGAACCACCCCAGGCCTCCCTTCCATCATGGAGCCCTTGGCGTGGGCTGGGACCTGCTAGGCTCCAGGCCAGGAGAGAGTCATTTCACCTACGCTTGCCCCACTCTCCTGATGTCCCTTCTCTTAACCCCTGTACCCTGGAGTCCTGGTCCCTCTGGACTCCGCAGCCCCCATTCCAGTGAACTACCCGCTGCCTTCTGAGCGTTTACAGGAAAGTGCTGAGCACACTGTGGGCGCCCAGCATGTGTGAGTCGACTCGAATCAGGTTCAGTATTCGTGCCAGTGGTTTCCTGTAGGCCATGATGCCGCAATTCGCTTCCCCATCCTTTTTCAGCGAGAGCGTTCATTGCATTCTCCAAACCTGATCTGGCAGCACCAAGCAAGGCAGCCACGGCCATTCTGCATCTTCCACCTACACAGCCACGTCCTGTAAACGGTTCCTGGGCCCTCCTTTTACTCCGTATTTCCTGCTTCCTGGAACCCGTGGTCAGAGCTCCTGCTGTGTCCAGTACCGTGCCAAGCACACAGCACACAGGTAGTGCATTTAACCCTATGCGGTAGGATTTGTTGTGTCTCTGTTTTATGGAAGTGGAAACAAGTCCAGGACAGGGACATGACTTCCCCAAGGTCACCAAGCTGGCAGGTGGCCGTGGGGGGATTTGAGGGAAGGCTGTCTAGTGCCAAAGCCTGCATCACCTGACTGATGAGAAAGGTGATGCAAAGGCTTTCGACAGGGTGCCCAGACCCAGCGACATCAGGTGAGCGTCTCTGGGCAGGTGGGCTCTGAGCTCCTCCAGGGCAGGTCTGGGTCTCTGCCTTGTCTCTGTCTACCGCTGCATGGGGCACAGGACGCCTGTTGGCAGTGCCTGTGAACACTCTCCTCTTCGCAGGGACAGAATAGGGCCCGACATTTCCGGCACGCGCTCCAGGCTTACCTGGGGATCGGGCGAGGGCCCCGCAGCTTATAGGTTCAGTGTCTCCGGGGTTTGCGGTTCTTGCCTTTGGTGCGATGAGCCGGAATCTCGGTTCCCAGCGCCCCTCCCCCCATGCCTGCGTCTCACTATTTTTAAGCTCCGTGGGCTTAACGAGCTGCCTGTCATGACACGTCTTCACATGAACCTTGTCGCGCCCCCAGCCTGACCAGGAGGCCAGAGCCGGGCTGTCCCCATCTGGGCCCAGACCTGGCTCACCGAGCCCGGCCCTGAAGAGTGCCCACGACTTACCTGCTGGGGGCCACACTGCGGATTCCGGGCGCTTCTCCTGGTGCGCCTCTGTCTTGTTTCTCCCGTCCTACTCCGCCTCGACCCGTTCCTGCAAGAGTGGTGGAGTTACAGAGACAACTGCTAAGCTCCCCGCGTAACTGGTGGCAACTTCTCCTCGAGGACAGACTGCCTGGGGGGACAGCATGGCCCCGCGAGTGAGGCCAGTTGGCCGCAAGGGCTGGAGATGTCAGAGATTCGGAGGCTCTCAGGGTCGGAAAGGGGACCTCAGAGTTCATCGAGGCCAATGCTGTGTCCCCCACCTGAGTCCCGTCTCCTGGTAGTGGTCTAATCTCAGCCTGAATGCCCCCAACGACAGGGCGCTCATTACCTCCAGGACCACCATCCCATCACTGGGGTGGTGCTGACTATGCAAAAATTCCACTCATTTTTAGCCTAAATTTATTTTCCACATGAAGAGGGGAGACCCTCGGCGGGTTCGTCCTGTGCCTCAGCCCTCACCGCCGCCTCGGGGGGAGAGAAAGTGAAGGAGCCTCAGGCCAGCCCCCACGAGGACCGCGCGTGGTGTCTCGGGCAGGGGCAGGGGCCATGGAGATGGGGTGCGATTCTTTCCTCCGAGGGGACTTTGCTTGGGAGAGGGGCCACCGGGAAGAGCTGAGATGGTGTTAGAAAAACCGAAGTCCTTCCTGCTGCCCTTGTGTGAGGTGCTTGAACCTGCGACAGAAAATTGGAACTGGCGAGACAGACGGCTCCCTGGTGCCAGCTCCAGGGACTCAGGTCTGGTAGGAGCCACAGCGGGAATTCAGTTACAGTTTCAGGAGTCATCCCGCGGGGTGACGGAGGCTCCCTGAGGCTCCAGAGAGCCGCGGGTGCGCACGCCATGCCTGCTTCGGCAAGGTCCCCAGGCCTCAGGGTTCCGCCAGCTCGGAGGGCAACTGGCCTGGGAGGCCGTCCCTGCCCTGGCTTTGATGAGTCCCTCCCTCGGGCTCTCGGCGTCCTGGCCTGTAAGACGCGTGGACCTTCGCAGATGCGGGTGGCCTGGCTCCGCGGTGGTGCTACGCTGCCCGTGTGGGGGCTGCCCGTGTGGGGGCGTTGCTCCCTCCACCCCCCGGCTGGGTTCTGCAGGCGCAGTGTCACCAGCAGCCGTATGAATGGGATCATCCTCTGCCCATTTGCTTCTCCCCTCTCTGGCCAGGGCAGGGAGGCCGGAGCCCTGGTATTCTACTCCTGGCCAGGGCGGGGCCCATTCTCAAACGTCTGCTGGGGCGTGGTGGGGTAGAACAGTGCCTCAGTCCCCGTGAGAGCAAACCTGGAGGCCTCTGGCGTCCTGGCCCAGGGAGGCTGTCCTGCCCTAGGTCGGGCTCTGTGGAGTGGGTCCGGAGGTGGCGTCTCTGGAGCCAGGGCCGGTGTTCTGCTGTCTTATCATCGTCCCAAGTCAGCTGTCGTCCTGGGCCCTCCAGGGTGGTCCCATGGTGGTTCGTAGTTGTCAGACACTGCCTAGCCAGTCCTGCTGGCTCTGTCTCTTGCCTGGAGCTGGCCGGCTTCTTCCGAGCCACCGTCACCTCCAAACCCTTGGCTCGGGGCTGCTCGCCCAGAGGGCTGCTCCCCGGCTCTTGTGCCTTTGCCGTGGTCGCTCAGCAGGACTTCCTGGCAGGGCCCGTGTCCCCTCCCTCTGTGGCGTCCTCCAGCACCCGGTCAGGCCAGCGCGTGTGAGGGTGGGGTGGGCCGCAGCCCTTTCTACCCTGCATGTGCTTTTTTCTCTTTTCCTTTTGATTGCGTTAGAACTTAGATTCAGCAAAGAGCACAATTTATTGGTACGTGCACCTCTAAAAGCCCCAAAGAAGTTCCCCAGAAGGACCCGTGTCCCTTCCCAGTCCCTGCTCACCCCTCAGCCGTAACTGCTCTCTCACCGCTGTCGCCATAGGTGGTTTTCTATTCTTTCTGGCTTTTTCCAGTCTTTCCGGTTTTCCTCCCATCCCGGTCATTCCTCAGTCTCCCTTGCGTTTCCTCCTCCTCTACAAATCCTCTAAAAGCTGATGTTCCTCGAAGGCCACCTCTGGCTTTCTTCCTATGCCTACACTCTCCCCAGGTGACTGTCTATTCTCCCTGTCCCCTTTGCCACCATGCTCAGGACTCCTGGGCCACAGTGCCAACAGACCCCCACTTCTGACAACACCCCTGCCCACCCGCTGCCTGCCGGCATGGCCACTTGGGTGCCCACTGGCATGGTTTCATCTGGGATTGCCTTGGAGGGTCTGGGAAACCTTGTCTCATCGCACCCCAGCGTTGTCTTCTCTAGGGTGGCAGTGGCGGCTAGCGGAAGACCAGCCGGACTGCTGGCTCTGTGAGGAGGGGGCGTCAGACACCCTCACACGAGAACTTGAAAACTTGAGCAACCAAAATGGGGACACAGCAGCCACAGTTGGCCACAGACGCTGAGAGGTGCAGGAGCGTCGGGGAGGGCGGGAGCTGGGGGTGAGGCTTAGTGGCATCTGGACACAGGGGCGGAGAAGAAGCCAGGGCCGGTGCAATGGTTCGATGGTTCGGAGGAGAGGACTCGCCCAGAGCTGGGCCTCGGAAGGCCGGCCAGCCGGAGCTGAAGGTGTGGTTTGTTGAGAGAGGCCCGGCTGCCGTGCAGAGGCCCGAACTCGCCCAGGAAGCACAAAAAGGGGCCTGGAGCGTCACCGGGCCCACGGCAGGGCGGTTAGCAGAGAGGCCGCCCTCCCCTCCCCGCTGCAGCCAGCCCTGTGTGCCCTGAGGGCCTGTCCCCAGCTCCGCTCAGGAAGGCGTGTGGGCACAATAGCACGCGTCATATACATTCCCCTGAGCCTCGCAGCCCTGTGGGGCAGGTGCCATCGTCGTTCCCATTTCGCAGGTGGAGTCCCAAGGCCCAGAGAGGGCGAGTAACCTGCCCGAGTTCCCGCGGCTGAAAGTGGCAGAGCTGAGACCCGAACCCAGGTCTCTCTGCCCAGAGTCCAGGGGCCGATTCACCCCACTTGGCTGCACCTGGAGTTTCCTTGGCTCCTTTTCCTCGGAGGGGGCGGGGAGGGGCTGTCTTCTCTGTGCGGATCCACACGGAATTCCAAGTTGAGAATTTTCAGTTTGGAATTTCCCCCTCGTCGCTCCCCTCCTTCAGCCCCTTGGCACTTTTAGGCCGTGGTTCAGCCCTTCCAGGCCCTGGGTCAGGCAGGAGAATTCTGGCCTCTTCTGGGCATCTAATTGTGCCCCGGGACTTGCATGAGTCACTTTAGCTTCCAGAGACCATGAGCTGTCAGAGGTGTTGGTGATAATGGGCTTCTCCATCTGAAGAGGGATGGGCACATCTCTGTCCCCGGGGCTTGGCCGGCATCTGGGAGGAAGGAGGCCCCGTGGAAAGGCAGCGACCACACCGCATCCTGCTCGGCCGCTCCCTTCTGCTGGCTCCCTTCTGCCTCTGGGTGCATTGCCTCATGGTGTCTCCCAGTGAGACCTGCCTTCCCAGACCCAGCTTCCCGGACGCTAGCTGGGGCCGTTTGCTGGGAAGGAAAGAGCCCTGGGCCCGGTGCCAGGAAGTCAGGGTTCAAGTGCACGCAAGGCCCTGGGCGAGCTGATCTCCTCCTCCAAGGGACAGAATCATATCTGCTCCACGTCCCTGAAGTCCTGAGCTTTTGACGTCTCCCTGCGAGCTGCTCGAGGATGGGGTTGGGTTCTATTCATCTTGTATTCCCAGCACTTAGTCGGGAGCCTGGCATCGGATTTAGAGTAAATGAAAGTGAAGACCGTAGGAAAGAGTGGATTTTTAAGCAATTAAAAATGCCCGGGGTTATTTGCAAGGTTGGGTGAGACAGACAACTCTCGCCCTGGCCCTCGTTAGCTAGGGAAGCAGTCTCCACGTCTTCCCGCTCTTCCCAGCCCGGGACTCCTTGGAGGGTCTGAGCTGCGTTGGACCCCCTTTCCCGAGGGATGCCACAGGCCGGCCTGCCAAGGGGCTGCCCACTCATGTTCCCATGGTGCAGCCCTCTGAGGCAGTGGTGCCCCTCAAACCGATGATGACTCGGGTCCTGGGGTGTGAGGGTCTGAACCGTGTAGGTGCATCTCCGCCCTTGGGGTCTCTCCTCCCCTCTGAAGCAGGGGAGGGGCAGGGCCTGGAGAGACCTCAGCCGCTAGGTTACCTGCGGCCAGGCCTACAGCCAGGCGGCTCCCTGGGGCAAGGGCATGGGCTGGCAGAAATGCAGAGGGAAACACTGTCCGGCCCACCGGGAGCCGGGCCATTTATGCAAGTAACTTTGACACCGGGCAGAAGTGGCGTGGTCTCTACGAGAGGAACACGCAGAGCAGGGAGGAGAATGCCGGGCCTCGGGGTCCCCAGACGCACACCTTTGTGGCAACCCTCGCCCCCCTTGACGGAGCCTGCGCTGGGGTCAGAGTCCCTGGCGTGGCTAGCGCTGCAGCCCTCATGCTGGGGGACACAAAGTCTGCCCTTAAGTACATGGTCTGCATGGACTCAGCCTAGCCCCATGGGGAGGAGAGCCGAGGAGAGCGGATGAGTATTCAGGCTCCGCTTTGTGCCAGCACATGCGGCTTCTTTAATCCTCCAGCATCCCTGCGGAACAAGCCGCTTTCCCTGGGTTTGCAGCTGAGGAAACGAGCTCCTGCTCCAGGGCAGAGCTGCTGGTGTCTGGGTGGAAAGCAGACCTGGCCGGTCTAAAGCCCGTGCTCTCTCCACTCCACCACCTTCGTGCCACCTGTTCAGAGGCGGGGGTCTGCGAGCATTTCGGAGGGTCCTGTCTTAAGAGCTGAGGGGCTATCTTGGGAGACGCGAAGCCACGTTCCAAAGGATGCAAGGAAGGGAGAGAAACCAGGTTTCCTGATACCTTGTTCGGGTCCCAGACCTCGGGCTACCTTTGGGCCTGGCAACGGGTGACGCTGCAGAGGGAGCGTGCAGCGGGCGAGGCCGAGGCTGCGTCAGATGACGCGCCGTAGTCCGTCCCCACTCGTTGCCCAAGTGCAGAGCCCTCAGCTGTGACCTGGCTTCCTGGACAGGCGGCGTGGCCTGAGACCCCGGTTCTCCCCTCCCTAGGGCTTCTTGTGTCCCCACATGTGGCCACGTCACTCACACACACACACACACACACACACACGCGTGCGCACCTGTTCACGGCGCCAGTGCACGCACATTCGCCCATTCACACGCTGTTCACACACTCGGTGTGCACACGCACGTGCACATACAGCCTTTCTGGCGCTCCCCGCACGGCCCTGCACCGGCTGCTGCCACC
>CAUYSK010013800.1:0-22902 GCA_963575035.1 Avahi laniger | reverse complement strand
GATGTTGAGCAATTTTTTTATATGTTTGCTGGCCATTATTCTGTCTTCTTTTGAAAAGTTTCTGTTCATTTCCTTTGCCCATTTGTTGATGGGATTGTTTGATTTTTTCTTGTTGATTTTTTTAAGTTCTAGATAGATTCTAGTTATCAGCCCTTTATCAGATGTGTAGAGAGCAGATATTTTTGCCCATTCTGTAGGCTGTCTATTTGCTGTAATGATACTTTCCTTGGCTCTGCAAAAGATTTTTAATTTGATCAGATCCCATTTATTTATATTTGTTGCTGTGGTGATTGCTTTGAAGGTCTTCTTCAAGAATTACTTGCCTAGGCCAATGTCTGAAAGGGTCTTCCTAGCATCTTCTTTTAAAATTCTTAAGGTTTCATGCCTTAGGTTTAAGTTTGTTATCCATCTTGAATTGATTTTTGTGAGAGGTGAGAGGTGGGGAATATTTAATGTTTTTATACTGTCTCCAATTCAATATGACAAAGTGAACACAAGAATTTGCCTCCCAGCCCACAAGAGACTCCACTAAATATATAACAAAGGAAATTGAAAGGTGTGACAGGGAGGTGATAGAAAGAAGGACCATTAGTAAATTATAGATTTCAACAAATTCAACACATTTCTGGAAAATCAAAATCAAATGGGAGTGTTGAAGGATGAATCAGTGAAGAAAATTACAGCTTAGAAAAGGTATTATGGGAACTATGGTATAATAGAAAAAGGAGCTGATCACATTGAGGAGAAACCCAGATACACTCTAGATCTGGGTAGGCAAATTACAGCCCATGGATCATATCTAGTCCACTGTCTGTTTTTATAAACAAAATTTTATTAGATCACAACTACATCTATTTATGTATTTTTTTTAGTTGTTTTCACATAACAATGGCATAAAGAAGCAGTTGTACCTAAGCTCATCTGGCAAAACCCAACATACTTATATCTGCCCTTTTACAAGAAAGGTTTGCTGACCCCTGCTCTAAATTCAGAATTGAAATTGTTGCATAAATGACCAGAGAGAGAAATGAGATTTAAAAGAGAGACTAAGTGAAGAAATGTATACTGTTAAAGGTCCACCTCACCTTCCATCTTTTCCTTCTTACACTGTAGAAGAGTAAAAATCCATTTAGGACTAAAACAGTGAAGACAACTTGAACTGAAAAAGCAAAGAGCACCTTGCCATTTTTCAGTCTCTGAAGACAAACATGGACAAAGCCAGCTGCACAGTTAACAGAAAATATTGTTTTGCCCAAGATCATATAGCAGTTGTAAAATGTTACAATGGCTCCTTCTTTGATCTGCTACTGCAATGATGCCCCAGACTTGTTTTGCAATTTTCATTTATTACTGGGGATACTGAATTACCAAGCCTTCCGCACTTTGTAACAGAACTCAGTGCCTACTTGATCTCACTACTTCTAATATTGCTTTAGAAAGAGCAACTAATCCAGAACTGATTACTACTTATTTTAGTTCCTCTCCAGAATTTTTTAATGAAACCCCAAACCTTAAAAAAGACAATTTTCTCCTCCCTGGGTCCTAGGAGAATTTCTCTGGAGTGCATTCCCTTGCTGCAAATCAATAAATTTTATGTTACCAGATGATAGACTTATTCCAGATTGTCTGTGGTTGATTAGATTTTAATATCTGGTAAAGTATGAAATTCAAAAAGATAAGAGCATGATTCTCATATAAATATAAAATGAATACATGTCAAAGATATTTAACTCAATAAATGAGAAAATCAATAAAGTTATAGAGGAGCAATTTAACAAAAGGTATAGTAGGGTATGAGTGCTAGGTTAGATACAGAGCTGGTTAATGTTCATACAGGACATAAACCACAATATTTAACATTATCTGTCCTAATGGACAGAAATTAGTTATATCTTTATGAAACAAAAATCTAAAAATTAACCTCTGCCCCATATAGGTGTAAATTAGCACAAACAATAAAGCATAAATCTCAGAAGTGTACTACAGGAATATTTAATAATCTCTTTTGCTTTTTAAAAATTTCAGATAATTTCTCTTATAATGCAAATCACAGAGGATATAGATTGTCTCCCACTCCTGGGCTAAATGTTGGTAGGTTGTTTTGTTTTGATAAACTAGAGAAATTATTTGAGGAAAATGAAGGAAGCTATTACATTATTAACATCTGGCATCAAGGCCACTTACTTCTGGTATTTATAAGTCCTACAACATAATAGCTAGGTCTTGTCTGCTAATCCTAAAGTAAAGCTGACAGGAAATAAACTACCCAAATATGCAAAGACTCTATCCACATTCTCATTCTCTTTTAAAACTATAGACCAATATCTCTTATGAATGTAATTGCAAAAATGCTCAACAAAATTCTAGCAAACCAGATTCAGGTGCTTTAAAAAAAAAAAAAATCCTTCATGACCAAGTGGGCTTCATCCAAGAGATGCAGGGATGGTTCAACATGCACAATATAATTGTAATTCACCACATAAATGGAAGTAAAAGCAAAGACATTTTGAATTTTGCTCTTGATGAATAATATTTATTTTTTACATCTAAAATTAGTATACATATTACAGGTTCTCATTTTTTCTTCTTGTATCTTAATTTCTCTTTAATATTTTTTGTGCAGTTATATCTGAATCCTAGATAATTTTTTCAGATTTATCATCTGATTTTCTGTCTTTTGTTCAGCCACATATAACCTGAAATTCTAAATCATCATTATTGGGCCAGTTAGAAAGATACACACAAGAGTTAGGGTTATAATGGGAAAACATAAAAATGTGGTGGTTGCCTGGAGCAAGCACAATTTTACATTGAAAAGACCCCATGAAAAACACTTGTGCCTATAAGGATGATGTTTGTTATATTTCATACTTCTAGAGCTTTGTCAAAGATCAGTTGTCACCAATCAGAATTTGAACAAAACCTCCTCATTCTGGGCACTTAAAATGGAAGCAGTTGTCATGAATACATAAAGAAGATATAGGATGAAGTCCTGAGAAAGTTTTTAAATGAAAATCCTGAGCAAAATTTCCCTAAAAGATGTCATTATGAGAAGAAACCTTTAGAACTTCTCAGTTCATGTGACCAGGTCACAGACTGACTTATTGGGTCTCTTTCTGCAAGCTTTTTCTCTTTTAGAATAATGATATTTATGACCCTGAACAGCAGATAAGGCAATAGATGGAGATGTTAGATGTCAGAAAATAATTTCACCAAAGTATAATACAAATCAGTACAAATAAAGTACAAATCAGGTTAGACAAAAAAAAAATTCCCCTAAAGAAATGTATTTCTATAAAAATAAAATAAACTCAATGTTGAAGACATTCAATTAAATGTTATAACTCAATTCAGTCTGCTGAACATTAGGAATCTTCAGTGGGTAGAAAGACAAGGGTCTCATATACACAGTTACTGAATTGAGAGAGAGCGCTTGTCAAAGGTATTGAGGTACTCAGGTGTTGCTTGATGAATCTCCAGTTCTGTCAGTATTGAAGGACAACATCAGTGGACATTGGAAGACATTCACAGACCTGAAGAAGAGCCCCTCGGCCAACTGATCGTATATGTGAACTAGAAAAACAATCATTCAATATAAACCACTGAGATTTGGGGGATGTTTTTCTATTCAACATTATTGCAACAATAGCTGATTGATACAGCTAACAAAATAAAAAAAGTATATTTTATTGCATCAATAAATCCCATAAACTCTTTAGTAAACATAGTTTATGGCTGAAAATAGATAAGACTTTTAAAGTACAGAGGTAAATATATATTATTTACTATATATACAGAAGATATATTAACTGTAGCCACATGACATGTTCCTTATTCCCTATCTCCCAAAGTGAGTTCTACAGAAAACATTCTAGTAAATATTAATAATTTTAAAAAATCATGTTGCCAAATCATTTTTGGAAATGTTGTGTAAAGAAAAAAAAAAAACCAGACATCTCCATTGAAAGAATTTCTGGGATTTCTTACTTTTTCTGATTTTTATTATACTTTCTTAACCTTACCACCTTTATTCTAGGCTACTTTTTCCCTATACATTAGCATAATTGACTAAATTACCATAGTGATTTGGAATTTTTCAGGATTTTCCATCCTTTTTATTTTTGATACCTTCATTTGTTATAGACTGAATTGTGCTTCTCCATACATATAATGAAGCCTCAATCCCTAAATGTGATTGTATTTGGAGATAAAGCCTTTAAGGAAATAATGAAGATTAAATAAGGTCATAAGAGTGTGACAATAATCAGCAGGATCGATGTCCTTACAAGAAAAGAAAGAAACCAGGAGCACATGCACACAGAAGAAAGGTTGTGTAAGGACACGGCAAGAATGGGGACATCTGTAAGCCAAGAAGAGACACATCCTTGATACCAACCCAGATACCAACGCAGTCATCACACTGATCTTGGACTTCCAGATTCCAGAGATATGAGAAAATAAATGGCTGTTGTTTAAGATACCCAGTCTTCAATATATTTTTTTAAATTTCAGATTATTATGGGGGTACAAACATTTTGGTTATATATATTGCCTTTGCACCATCCAACCCAGAGCTACAAGCATGCTCATCCCCCAGAGAGTGCGCTCTGCACCTATTAGTTATGACTTTACCCATCCCCTCAACTCTCCTCCGACCTGTTTGGGACCTGATAAATATTGCTTCCATGTATGCACATAAATGTTGATCAGTTAGTATCAATTTGATGGCAAGTACATGTGTTGCTAAGTCAGCCCTAGCATACTAACACATTTTTATATGCTTGAATATATCCGAAATATAACATGTTTAAAACCATATGTTTGATTTCCTTTATCATCATACTTTCTTTCTTATTCCAGACAATTATTAATAAAACCATAACCAATTAGTTTCTAAAGAAAATATGTGAGTAATTTATATTTGAAAAATCTATTTCTTTTATACCTCCCAATATCCAATTTATATCAACTCCATTTGCCTATTTTTCTTCCTTGCTACTAATTTATTCCAAATCATCCTTGCTTCTCTCCAACAGTTTCCATGCCAATTTCTACTTCTATCCTCCTATAATTTGGCCTCCATAGAATTATCAGTGTAATATTTGGAAAATATGAACTCACCATATTACAATGCTAATTGTGACAATGCCTTCGTGCCTCTCAGTGACTTCCCCTTGATAAAGGCCTTTTCTCAACCTCATTTCCTAAATATGTCTGTGTTCACACTCAGTTACAAGTATCTTCCTTCTGTGCTGATAACTTACCAGGTTCCTCTCAGCATAGGGCTTTTGCATTTGCTCTGTTCTGTGTGTAGATTGTTCTTGGAAATTGTACCTGATTTCCAAGGCCGAATTCAAGTATCACCTTCTTAGAGAGGACTTAATAACTTTCCTATATAAAGCTTCACCTTACTGTCAATAACTCTCTGACTTTCTGTCATGTTTCTTTGTGAGTTCCTTGTTAACACTTAACATTTTCTGAATGTATCTTCTCATTTGTGCTTGATAGTGGGTTTTTAATAAATAACGATTGAATCAACTCAACAGTTGATATTCAACTCAACAGTTGAATATTCAACAGTTATGTTCTGCTAATATAGAAAAAGTGATATTACTGGAAGAGTATGTGAGTATAAGGATGGAAAGCATATATATGTATGTGCATGTATATATAGGCACATGTATATGCATATATAAAACCATTGATGAGAAAAGGCTTGCCTAATTAAGATTCTTTGGGTTGCAACTTGAACAAGCAAAAATGAAAGGGGGAACTTATTAGAAGAATACTGGGATATTGAAGGAATTGTGGGATAACAATCTTAAAGAACAACAAAAGTAAACTGGTTTTCAGGGTCAATTAGAAATAAAGATTTAGATAGAGTCAGATCTCTCTCTCTCTCTCTCTCTCCCCGTCTCTCTCTCTTTCTCTCTCTCTTTCTCTCTTTCCTTCCTATCCCCCTTCCTTTGTTGTTGATTATGCTTCAGCATATTGGTTTTACTTTCTTTCTGAGGATAGAGGGCATCCAAACTATTGTCAACTTAGAAGTTTCATATCTCAAGTGTTTTCTTTATGTTAAATTCCAGTTTGAAAATTCTGAAAGTTTATTCTGAGTGACTATATTAGCGTCTGTGTCTTATCTATACATTATCACTGAAGCCAGAAAAGAGAGATCATGTAACAATGTGGAAGCGTCATTACTAACACGTAGTTACAGAGATATATGGGGAACAGGGAGGGAGAGAGAGCCCAATTTCCAGAAGGGACAGATGATAGCAGTACCATACTATTTGCATCCAGTTACCAAAATAGTTTTGTGCCAAAGTGGTCTCCAACAGTTTCTAAATTGTGTGAACTTGCAAAACTACCATCTGTACTTCATCCTTACTCCCTTTATTCAATATAGGTTTGGTACAAACTGGTAAACTTGAGGCAGTCAAAGGTTCGATATTGAAAATATTCATTGCCATTTATTCTAGTTTGGTACAGAGAAAAATATGATATTACATCAATATTACTTTAATAAAAAATTGTAAGATATCACACAAAAATAAGACTGCATTTTTAAAACATAATATCAGTTTTGTAGTAACAATGATAAAGTCTTAATTTCACAATGAACTATCAATAGAGCTTGATTAACATATATTGTTCATGAAAATAAAAAGAAAGCCATCCTCCCTCTTTATTATACATAAAGTAACTTAGTTATAATGAAAGTTACTAACTATCCTTAGGCTTTATTCCCTAATGTGATTCTAAGAAAAGCCCAAGGTGACTTAGCATATTATATAATTAACTTATCTTGCTTTATATCCAACTTTTTACTTAGTGATTTGAGAACAGTACATTGCCTATATTTCATTGTTTTGGTGTAAAAGTGGATCATAAAATGATTGTGTGATGAAAAATAGCTTATACTGTTATATTCCTGCCCAAGTGGAACTTTGCTTTAATATAGTTTTATCTCTTGATTAATGTTCCATCAAGGTGGAAGTCACATTGTTTGTGATTTCTGTGCTCGATACCATAAATCATGCTCATGGTAAGTGTAAACTTTCAGAACAATGTCTATTTGTTATGTTTTGTTAGGCGAGGGACACTATGGTATTTAACTGTGACATAAATCTTTTCTCTAGTTAGTACAAAACTACCTTGAACCAAAGCTCTGATGATAAAACAGATGATGGAAGAATAGGAATAGCTAGATTTGCCTGTCCAGTGATTTAGATGTTTTTGTTTCAAGAACAGTATTTATTTAAAGACATAAACATTGTCCAAAAGGCTCCTTATTGCCAGTGTTTTGTTTTCAGAGAATTTTTCTACATTAACCTTAAACACTCTATATTGATTTTGATTCTAAGATTATATTTCATTTGATTTTCTTTCTACATAAAAAAGACAGTGATAGCTTGTAATACAAATGTGTTATACATTATTTCTAAAAAAACAGATGGGAAAATGGAGGTCAAAAGCTATCAAATTATCACATTCATGTTTTTTATTACTCAATTCAAATCAATTCAATTCACTTCTGTTACCTTGTTCTGTTCTCTTCTGTTCTGTTCTATTTCTATAAAACTTTTTAATCGTATAGTGTTTATGCATGAAAAAGTATGTGAATTTTTAAAATATCTTAATAAAATATTTATTTGTAGCCCTGCCTCAATGTTTTTCTACTACTTTAGGATAAATATTTACCAAAGACCAGAATGTTCCACCCTTCACCAGTCTTACTCTCTGAGTTCATTTTCTACACTGCAGTCCTGTATAATATGAACTGTTCCTTTCTCATAACTTTTCACACTTCTTTTCACTACCAACAATTCAAATGGCCTGTTTCTTTTCCTTAACCACCTCCTCATTAATTTAACCAAATCCACCTCATCTTAACCATTAATTTAGAGTCCACCATTGGGTTACACTTATTTAAGTCATTCCATCTATCCAGGCAAGATCCAATCTATCAACTGTTTATTCTGATAATGTTCTGTGCTTCTCTTACTTATATCCTATACTAAAAAAAAGTCTAAATAGTTAATGGATATTTATTTTTCTAGTGTTGATCTTTCACACTTTGGTCAGCAAAATTCTAAGAGAGCCCAAGATTCTCTCCCCCCAATTCCCCATGGTTGACCTTAACCTAGGTAGATGATGTAGGTAGGAAGAACACAATCACACAAGTCTTTAAGAGAAGAAAGTTTTCTCCAACTGATGCTAGAAAGGGAAATCAGAGGAAATTGGAGAGTGAGAGGACTTCTTCAGTGCCGAGACTGAGGGGACGTATGGAAAGACTTTAAGGCTATCTCCAGAGGCTGAGAACAACTGGAAGCCTTCAAGAAAATAAGGATCTCAGCCCTATATCCACAAATAATTGGATTCTACCTGCAACCTAAAAGTACTTTAAGGTTAATTTTTTCCAGAATCTCCAGACAAGAACTCAGTCTGACTGATAACTTGTTTTCATACTTATGATAATCTATACAGAAAACTCAGCAATGCCGTGTGGGACTTTTGACTTAGAAAAACTGAAATAATAAATCAGGATAGATTCAAGCTGCTGAAGCAGGAATATTTTTGCACAACAATAGGAAACTAATATATGTACTTGCATATCACAACCTGAGTATAGGTAACAAACTCTACACGGTCATATGTTTCTTAACAATGGGAATATATTCTGAGAAATGTGTAGTTAGGCAATTTCATCATTGTGAGAACATCGTAGAATGTTCTTCCATGAACCTATTGTACATCCTACTAAACACTGAGGTTATATGGTACAGCCTATTGCTCCGAGACTACAAACCTGTACAGCTTGTTTCTATACTGAATACTACAAGCAGTTGTAAAATAATGGTACATATTTGTGTATCTATCTAAACAAAAATAGGTGCAGTAAAATTACAATATGACCACCAACATACAAGCGATCTGTCATTGGCCAAAACATCATTATTTGGAGTATGACTGCATTGTCCCATCTTCTGCAATATTCTCAGGGTTTAGCATGGTTTGTTGTGCATATCAACATTCAATTAAAATATGCCAAATAAATAAACACATTTAGAGACAAAAAGATGCTAGAAATGATTGTGGTTTCGGGTTATAATTTTCTTTGTTCTGCAACTATGATTTATTGGGCCCTCCATATATGATAGCATTATATTAATTATTTTACTTGTATTATCTCATTGAATTCTCTCAATTATGCTGTAAGAAAGGTACTATTATAATTTATCTTTCTGAGTGACAAATACTGGTATTAGAGAAGATATGTAAATTTCCCAACATGATGCAATGGTGAAAATATCATTTTATCTAATATTGTAAAACACAAAAGTCCTATGACTATTTATACAAAATTATAAACTCCTTGATAAAGCGGACACACATTATTTGAGCAGTGTTCAAGCCATGCATCCAGTGCCTAGTCTGTTGAGTGTATTTTATTGAGAGGATATAATATCCCTTGTGTAAACTATCATACTGAAAAATCAAGCACAAATATTTATTTAAATGCATTCCATCCTCCCCCCCTCCACTCTCTCTCTTTCCCTTGCTCTCTCTCTGTCCTTAACATTTCTTCTACTCTTTCTTTTTTTTCTTTGCTACTATGTGCTAATCCTGCGGTCCCCAAACCCTTGGGCAGGGGACAATACTGGTCCGTGGCCTGTTAGGAACTGGGCATCACAGCAAGAGGTGAGTAGTAGGCAAGCGAGCAAATCTTTATTTGTATTTACAGCTGCTCCCCATTGCTCACATCAGCACCTGAGCTCCACTTCCACCCCTCCCCTTCTCCCCACCATCCATGGAAAAATTGACTTCTGTGAAACTGGTCCCTGGTACCCAAAAGGTTGGGGACTGCTGTACTAGTCAGTTCCCTTATCAAATCATGAAAGGGTTGCTGGTACAAAATGTTATGTGTGATTAGTGGGGGTAAAATATTACTGAAAATATCTGACAAAAAATGTCCCACATCTCCTTCATTTTCTTTTTCCCTCCACTTTTCCTTAACTTTGAAGCTGCAAGAAGAAAAGAGGGGAAAAAAGTGCCAGATTCCCTTTTTTATATAGTTCAAGTGCCAAGCATTAAAGTAGCCTGTGTAGCCAGTAGTCTAGCATAGTGCCCACAATATTAAAAAAAAAAAAAGCCAAGAACATTTTGATTGGGTAAGAAGAAGAAAATAATTAACTGAAAACTGGCTATAAAATCTATGCTGACAGAGTGAGTTCTTACTGAAGGACGAGAAAAATGTATATCTATTTACTATGTATTTGAACAGAGCTGGTACATGTGATCTCATTGATTATAAACTCCATGATTTCATGAATGACACCCTCAAGATATGTACAACATATAAATTGCAAAATTACACACAAATGCCTAGAACATATCCTCTTGTACTATCAAAAAATATTAATCTATTCTTTTTTGCATTTCCTTTTAGACTATGGTAATGTCCTGGATCCCCTTCCCTTGACAAAATAAATTTAAGTATGTATCAGTATGACTGTGTAAATGTGAAACTTGAGTCAGAACTGATTTTTTTTTAAAGATCAAAGAAAGCCACATCCTCAAGTGATCCTCTGAGCACGTGGTCAGTATGAATTAGATATAAATTAAAATAAATGAAACATAAGGGATAATTCTGTAGCCTCAAACATTCATTCTCCACCATTTCCCCTTCTCCATTTTCTCTCTCTTTATCCTCTGATATCAGTATACAAAGTTCTCACTAGAAGCTACTTATTAAAAATTACTCTCAGTAAAATTCCATTAGGAATCTAATAAACTTATTCATCTCAAAGTAAAAGTGAGGTGTGATTTAATGTGTTACTTAGGGTAGAGGCATTAGTATCGGCAACAAGAGGAGATATATTTGTGCTGGAAGTTGTTCAGATTATACCTAAGATCAATTAGGAGTCTTAGGAAAAACCTGGGTATTTAGTGTAACATATATAAATCAAAGGTATTGAATAAATTCTGTAGTTAAACAAACACATGCACTTGAGGACAAAGGAATTTATTATGAAGAAATAAAATATGGTTAGATTACACATTTCTTCAGAAGCAATATTACCTCAATTTAGAATTGCATAATTTATTATTTATTTTTTTAATTTAAAAATTATTTATTTTTGAATAGATAATACATATATATGGTACAAATTTCAAAATGTACAAAAGGTGTACATTGAAAAGTAATTCCCACCACTCTTCCCAGAGGCAACCAAGGCTTCCAGGTTGCTGATTATCTTCCACAGATATCCTAGCCATATAGAATTGCACAATTTAGAAAATGCCCTATGCTGTGTATATGATAACTTTCTATGTATTGTTTCTTTTTAAATAGTGTGTATGTATCAGTCATTACAGCATCAAAATGTGATTAAAGTTCTCTAAGGGAAAGAAACTTATTTCTGTCATAATTATATTTCAAATTTATATTTCCAGAGAATTTAGTTTCCACATCCGTATATTGAAGACATATACTATTTTAGTAAATTTAAAGTGAACATTTAGTTTTTTAAACATTTTTTTTTAGTTTATTTCTCTAGGTTGTATAGCAAACTATAATTGTAAATATCATGTGGATTTTAGTACAGCCTGTGCCACATTCTGGCTGTGTGATCTTGAGGAAGTGACTGAAATTGCCACGAAGTTTTCTAAACGTCTAACCTATAGCTCTTCAATAAACTATGATTTTTTAAATTAAATTTTTTAGTTGTTATCAAGACAAAATATACCAGTTTAAAGTATACATAATGTGGATTTCTATTTTGAAATATTCAATGTAAACTTTTCATTAATTCAGTCATCTTAGAAAACTTTTTGTTTAAGCATGCATTTATTGAGCAGATTAAAATGTTTATAACACCATAAGCAATAAAAGATAAACTGCTTATATTTTAATTTTTATATAATTTAAATGTATGAAGTAATTTTAAGCTTTCTTGTTTCTAAATAGAGACTGTGAATTGCAGAATAATAGATTTTTCCCTGAAACTTAACTATGGAAGAGGCAAAAACTTGATGTCAAAATTTGGAACTGCTATGCCTGGGAGAAAAATAGATTCAATTAACATCAACACCAATATTTCTGTTGCATAAACCAAGTAGATATAAAGGACTGAATGTGTCAGCTGTAACTTCTTTAAGAGTATTCTTACATTCTCTTGAATAATTATATGATTTACAGAGTGTTCGTGAAAAAAAAAAACTTTATGTTCAATGCTATTGGGATGTGTGTAAACCTGATTAAAAGTCTAAGAATAATAAAACAAGAATTTGACATTATATTTCCCTCCAGACCACCATCAATTTTGAAGGAACCCATCTATCACAAAGATAAAGAAATGTTCTCAGAATATATAAATTTAGAAGAAAAATATGCAATGTATCACATCATGATCACCCCAGGGTGCTGATAGGAAAACTGTAACTTGCAGGTAGAAATATTACACAAAGTTCTTCTTGGTTTTCTTTTTATTTCTCAATCATTATTTACAGACTTATCAGGTGTAAATGAACATGCAGCTGTGGACTCGTGCATCTAGTTTGGGAAATTGGAGGGAAGGGCAATAATATTGCCATATTCTAAAGACATCACTATTTTTTCTAAACATATTTAAATTGGATTATTCGTGAAAATATGAAAGTGACATTGTAGGTAAAGATATTTGAATGACAAATCAGGGCTATACAGATAATGATGTACCAATATCTATATATTGGTATTTTAATATTTCCTATATGTGCTTTTCAATGTCTTTTTAGTGCTCATGTCTGAAAATATTGAGGGAAACAAACCCTGTCACCCTTAACTTGGTCACAGACGAGTTTTGTGGAATGAGCACTATTCTGGGATTCAGTGTATGTGGGGTTTTGTACTCTGTATGCTACGTTCCAGTTCTGTCGCCCTGAGGAAGAGACTGAAATTGAGAAAAAGATTTTTAATCTAAAAAATTGGAAAGAAAATATGCAAGCATAAAGAAATAATAATATTGTAGTCACCAAATTTAAATAGATTATAAGACTTTTAAGAGAAGGTTTCCTGAGAACAGCCCTCGGGGGAAAAAAGAAAGAAGAGCAGGTTTATTTTTACATTTATTTTTTTCTTATGTAAGTATATTAAGCTCCAAAAAATCAGAGTTTTTAAGCAGATTTGTGGAAGTATAATTGACATACACTAACTGTCTACATTGTACATACAATAACTGTCTATAATTCTCTATATTGTCTATATTTAAGTGCACAAATTGATGCGTTTGACATACGTAATTATGCATATGCCCATTAAACTGTCACCAAAATCAAAATAGTGAGCATATATACCAAGCCAAAAAGTTTCTTTGTGTCTCATTGTAATCGATCCCTCTTATTCCTAAACTGCAGCCTCATTGCTATGTACCCTCCGCTTTGCTCTCTGTCATTATATATTAGTCAGCATTTTCTAGAATTTTATATAAAAGGAATCATATAGTATGTAATTTGTGTGGCTGGCTTCTTTCACACAGCATAATTATTCTGGGATTCAGCCATGCTGTTTTATGGAGCAATAGTACATTCACTTTTGTTGTTGAATAGTACTCCATTGTATGTCTATAAAACACCACATTTACTCATTCACTTTTTGATGTTATTAGTGTTATTTCAGTAGATTGTTAAAACAAATAAAAATCCTATGATCTTAGCCATATTAGTGGGGGTATAGTAGTATATCATTGGGATTATTTGTATTTCCTGAATGATTTAAGATATTAAATATCTTTTCAGGTATCTCTACATCTTCTTGGAAGGGCCTGCTTCTTACATTCTTTATATGCAACGCAGACCTACCATAGTGACTTATGTAATAAGCACAGGCAAAATATTAAGTATGATGCATTTTGCTTGAATTTGAGTAATAATGTGTTTTTCACATATTGTCTTTTATAAAAATGAGCATGTTATTTTAGAATGGTTTTAAATTTAGAGAAAAATTAAGCAGATATTACAGAGAGATCCCATATACCCAACACTCACTTTTCCCTATTATGGACATCTTATAACAGTAAATTTGTCATAACAAGTGTCATAACATCATAGTGTTGATACATAGATATTAAATGAAACCCACATTTCATGCATATCTTTTTAGTGTTTAGTATTTTTTATGTTCCAGAATCCCATCCAGGATACCATATTACATTTAATTGTCATGTGTCCTTAGGCTGCTTTTGGCTGTGATCATATCTCAGACTTGCCTTTCTTATGAAGACCTTCACAGTTTTGAGGATTCATTGTCAGTTATTTTATAAATCATACTTCAACTGAGATTATATATATTTTTTTGTCATTAATAGATAGGGATTATAAGGTTTTGGTAGAACATAGAGGCAAAGGACCATATTCATCACATTATATCAAGAGCATCTGTCATCAACATGACATCATTGTTGTTCTGATTGTTTTTAGAGTTGTCATATTATGCAAAAAATATTTTGAGAGATCAATAGCTTAATTTTTAAAAAGTATGTGATTCAGCTTTATTTATCACAAGATTAAGCTTAAAAGAAAACTAGTAATTTCATTAGAATTGACAAATTTTAGAACCAAAAATAAAATAGCTGTCTCACAACAAAGAAAAGAATAATGTGTGAAGTGTAATTACTTCTTATAACTAAGAGAGAATTATCTGAAAAATTGTCTCCTGTCATTCAATACCTATTCTCTTTAAAATTAGTTGTTCACTACTGAGTATTTACCTAAAGGAAAAAAAAAAAAGCCATTTTATCAAAATGACACTTGCACTATAATGTTTATTGTAGCACAATTCACAATCATAAACATGTGGATTCAACCCAAGTGTCCATAAATTCATGAGTGGATTAATATAATGTGGTATATGTACATTATGGAGTACTACTCAGCCATAAAAATTAATTAATATCTTTGTAACAATCTGAATAGAACTGGAGGCCATGCTCCCAAGTGAAGTATTGCAAGAATGGAATCGCAAGTTGGAACTAACTGATCAGCACTCATGTGCACAGATGGAAGTAAAACTCAACAAAAATTATGCAGTAGGGAGGGAGGAAGAAGGGATGCGTGAATTCATACCTAATGGGTATGATGTACACTATCTGGGTGATGGGCACACTGACAACTCTGACTCAAATAGTACAAAAACAATTCATGTAGCCAAAACATTTGTACTCTAGTAATATTCTGAAATTAAACAAAATAATAAAAAAGAAAAAAATTAGTTGTTCAGCTTTCTAAATGCAGATTGATAAATAATACATGAATGCACAGAGTAGAAATATTCTTATGTTTTAAATAAACAACAGTCTGTCTTACACCTATCTGTTATGAGGGAAAAATAGGCTAAATTTCATTCCTTAATGAAAATTTCAAATCATCCTAAAGTGTCCCAAGAGAGAAAATTTTGTATAAACATAGCTTCCTGGTGCAATGGAAAAGGTGTGTACTACAAAAAGGTATGTCCTGAGTTTGAATTCCATAAAAACCACTAAGAAGTTACTTGACTATTAGAAAGACTCTTAAATTCCTAAAGTTCTGTTTTTCCATAAAATTGTACAATAATGATTGTGGGGATATGATCTATAAAAATGTATGTATGATCTATGTAAAATATTTTTAACTATGGTGATATATATGCCATATATATGGTGATATATACATACATATCACCATATACTAATATATGGTTTGAGAGGTATAGGTGGTGTGAGGTGTATATGTATATATGTCTTCCATTTATTCAAATCTACTTGTTTATAACATTCTCTGTAAATACATTTCATTGTCAACTATCAGCCAAGTCTTTGTAAACATGTAAGAAAGGATTATTTGACCACATGTTTGCGTATCATTATTTTTTAAATAAGTTTAAGCTTTAGTTATACAGCTTACATTTTTAAAATATATAAATTATATGAAAAAAAATAGTTCCCACTACAGATATTATGATAAACATTAGTTCCCACTATTTGTCCTAATTTGAAAGCAAAATCTGTTAGGTGATTATTTCTGCTACTTTTAAGATCCTTATTCTTTCTCTGCCAAATATTTTCAGTTATGATTCTTTTAAAAAAAGTGTCAATTTATTTCATAACCTTTTTTATGGCCAACAGTTATATCAAAATTATATTCCCCTGTGCAGTAGCTTGCCCCTGTAATCCCACCTGCTTGGGAGGCTGAGGTAGGAGTATCTCTTGAGTCCAAGAGTTTGAGTCTACAGTGAAAAAAAAAACATGTCTGACAAAGCTTATATGTAAATCAATGCAAATATGTACCTGTACATATTTGTTAAATATCATAGAATTTATAGAGTATTAGTCTTACCCCAATCCAGAAATATTTTGGAAAATAACTTTGTGGAAAATCAGTACTACCTTATTTCTTCCTGATTTGTCATTTTGTTTTTCTGATGATTTTCTGTCATCCTGTTTTTCTTCAATAAAATATACTGGGTGGTAAAAAACATATTTTTGTTTTGTTTTGTTTTGTTTTGTTTTTAGTGCTCTAAGTTCGACTAACCAAGGCTTCAGGATTAAGACTCTTAATTGCTTGTGGATATTTATCAAAATCTGATTAATCAAAAGATTTAGCAAATGTGCCTCATTTTCTTGATTAAAAGCAATCAAATACTTGAGATTTGCCAAGTAATCTAAGGGAAAAAAGGATATAAATGAGACCACATGCTTCCGATTGAAAATAGAGTACATGACAGCTTCATGAAAGCCTTGTTATAAACAACTTTTAACAAAAACACCAACAAATTTCAACATGCCTAACAAATCTGAACCTCAGGGAAAATGCTACTGAATAACTTTGCCCTTCTTTTCCACCTTCTACCTAAATACCATCACTTAAATTCCTTATGTAGTAGTTCAATACTTTTATGTAATCAACAAGACATTCAGAAATTTTCTTCCCTTATTATAAGTAATGTGACTCTTGAAATAGTATCAGTCTCCTTTAATGAAAGGAGATATATCATAAAACTACTAATATGTTATTTTTCATGAAATATTTTTGATTTTGGATAAGAAACAACCATTCTCTCAATATCATGCAATGTTCAAATAAAAATTATACAGCAAACAATGGTGATATACTTGTAAATATCTAAACTTTCTTCTTAAAATTATTTACTGATACTGTTTCAGGGCAGCTAATGTAAGAATTTACCAATAGTAATTTTTTTAAAATTTTTTTCAACTTCATTTTTATAATTATTAATTGAATTTTTATTATTTTTGTTTTATTTCCCACTCCTGACATGAAAATAAAAATGGAATAATATAACATTTAATTTTATCAGATGTTTATTTGCACTTATCAGATATTTAGTATTTAATTCTACTGATGTATTTTCAAGATAATTTATCTGAAAATCATTTGGGAGTATTTTTAGCAGATATTTACATGAATTGAGTCTGTAATTCTCTTTGTCTATTAAATTGATAATGCACAGTGGAAAATCCATTCAATAGAAATATTGAGGCAATTTAGAATAAGAGAGGAAATTTAAAAGAGAAGTCAATAATGGCACTGAAACAAAAAAAGAATTCAGAACATGATGGTTAGGAATGACCTAATCTTTACCCAGTCTCCTTCTGTTGTTTCTGTTGCGTGCCAGAGACTGCATATTCAAACTTGAAAAAAGCAAAGAAAAATGAGGATGTCCAACACGCTAAATTTTATTTCCTAAGTATGCATTTTCTCTGCAAAAGTATAGCATTTCATGACTATTTTCAATATATCTTATAAAAATGTACAGTATATCCATTCACATGTAAATGTTAGTCTTTATATTACCTACCACATTTAAGCATTTTTACATTTCCATCTGATATGTTTTATCACTATTACTTAATTATGAAAGATCTACTTTGGTTTTAGTTGTATGTAATTCATTTATACAAGAATGTTTACAAACATTCATGAATTAAAAAATATATAAATATAGTGTCAGTGTGTGCATTTAAATTATATCAAGGTAGTTAAATTAATTAACATATTAGTAGTTTTATGATATATCTCTGGACTCTTCAATACTTCAAAAAGGAATTTAATTCAATTCTTTTATTATGCTTCTTTCTCTTCCAACTGTGTCTACATACATATGCTTCTTTCATTTTTTCTCTTAAGTGATAAATTTACTGTCTTCAAGACCATGAAGCGCTCTTTCTATGGCAAGTTTGAAAAACAAAATTAGCCCAAATAATTTAAAAGGCAAATATTTTTCAGTATTCACTCAATACACTTATTGTATTTTTATACTCAATTTCATGTAGAAATCTAAAGAATAAATGACAGCTTTGGCAAGATAGGCTTGAACAAATGAGAAATAAAATTATGGTATGGACTTCTCTGAGAAATTGCAAATTTCCTATCATTTGAAGTCAATAATAGAACTGAATAGTATATGCAACATTTATGGATGCATGTGAAAGGATATCCTATATGGATTCTAAGAAACTTTACAAATATATGTTTTTTTCTGAGTTACATATTATTTATTTGATTACTTACATGTATATTATAGTGTTCTTATGTACTACATGTTCTTATTTCCAGTTCGTTAATAGTCTCTTGTTCCCTAAAGTCCTCTGTACTACACATGATCGATCATAGAGCTCATAAACAGCTGAAAAGTAGAATTATATTCTAACACTACTTATATTTACATGACTGCTTCAGGAATGTTTGTATTCCTTTCAACTATCATCAGAATAGTCATGTGTGCTATTGATGGTTCTAGTTGTCTCTTGTTGTATAGCAAATAACAAACTGTCACAAAACATTGTGTCTTAAAGCAAAAATTAATCATTATCACTCTCAAATTTGTGATTGAGTAGGCTCACTTGGTTTCTGGATTGTGGTTTCTCATGTGGTTACAACAGCTAGAACTACAGCTACCATATGGTTTCGTCAGTTACATGTGCTGCCTGAGTTGCTAAGGCAAAAATAGCTGAGGGCTGATGAAACATTTTGTTTTCTTATAGCAACTCCGTGTGGATTTCCTCAAAACATGGCAATCTCAGGGTAGCTGGACATCTTATTTGTTGGCTGCTTTCCCAAAGTTTCCAAAAGACTAAAGCAAGAATCAATAAAATTTCTTATAATCTTACAATCAGAAGAATCAGAGCCATTTCTGCTGCAACGTATTATTTACATAGGGCTAACTCAGATCTAAAGAGCAAGGGAAACGGACAAGGGTATGAACTGGGAAATGTGGTTCATTGGATTGAGAGGGTCATATTGTAGATTAATTACCACAGTGGCAACCATACCAAGAACATTTAGAAATAAATGATTTTTAAAAGAATGAATTGATATTAGAAAGAAGATCAAACCAACAAAATTTGAACGATTATTTTGGTGTATCATTTACCAACACTCCAGTGAGCATTGAAATGTAAATACACCTGAAAAATTTATTGATTGATTGACTTTGCTATAAACTCATTCGACTGGATCCATGAGGTTGCTATTAAAGTGAGAAATTTTTCAGTAGTCACAATAAATCTGTTTTACAGTTAAGACAGCTAGTTGATGACTTCTAGCTCTTTATCTATTCTATGACAGAGAACTCTGGGACATCAGTCAATCACTTGCCAAGGGAATTTAAAATATGCAGAGCTATTTTCTCCAAAAAAAATGATGACTTTGCCCATGAAATTCCTGTGGACTCCTTATGAGATTCAGGATAAGCTTCAATTTGATCAAACTTAACTTAGACTTCAGCACAAACTGTGATCTCATTTCTAATATTTATTGTTTTTTTTTTAAAATCAACAATACAACATCATTTTATCCCAAGAAATCTTGAGATCATTTAGTTTAAATTTTAGCATTAACTACCTCTTGCCAAAATGATGGTTTTAATATTTGATGATTAGGGGAAATTTCTAAAGGAAATAAATATACTTAAATTGTTATAATATTTCATCATTGATAGTCACTGAGAATCATTTTCTTGGCTTGTTCATGAATTATCCTGTCTCTGCAAGAGCAGTATTAATCAGTTATCACAGATCTAATTTGGCCCAAGTGAAATCAAACATCTAACAGGTAAGATTTCTTGCCAACAGAAACCACGGTCTGGAATTGGGAAAAGCTCACTCAGTGATATTAATTGATACGTATTTATAGGTCTGGTAGATTTCCTAAAATATTTTACTCTATAGTTAAATTCCTACTGAAATAATGTAAGGATCAAATTGTGTGGTTTTTTAAAAGGATAATAATGTTTTATTTACATGATAGAAATGAATGATTGTGTCTAGATTATTTACCTCTCCATATTTAGAAATATAGTATTCATCACTTTTTACTATTAATAAAATAACTACCATCCCAAACTTTTAAGGCATTCATTTGAGAAGCATTTCATCCAGATTTTATAATACGTATTTGTTTGAAAAAGTGCAAATCTAGTTTATACAACTAATGCTTTTTACCAGGAAAAAACAGACTTTAAACTTATAGTCCAAAAAAATCAAAGGGATATAATTAAAGCATTTTGAATTTTTCTTGATTTAGGTTTACCAGATAATTAAAAAGACCCAATAATCCATTGTAATTCAATAACGTGCTTTAGTACTATATGCAAAACAAATCTGGTGAGAATAATCTTCTTATTGAATCTTCAAAAGACTTTTTTGGGTCAAAATGGGATTTTCTGTAGGGACACATTCTCTTCCACTTATTTTTTGAAATATCTGACATCATAGTTCAATTAGTGGCATACAAACAATTATGTCCACATTTAAAAAGACTTAAAAGAATAGATTGTGTATTTGGTATCAAAATAGGTAAATGATATTGCTAAATAATCACTGTAAAGAAATGATCCAAAATTAATTGTTGTAAAAGTGAAGTTATTATTTAAGATATGTAACAATTATAAAATAATTTTTAAATGATAAAATTGTAACATATCTAATTATTTTTGCAAAGGTAATATATAATTCATTCATTTCAAGTGTATAGTTCATTTTTTTTGGTAAATTTACCAACCTGCACAAGTTTTATTATAAATCAGTTTTCAAACATTTCTATCAACCCAACAAAATCCCTCCTGCCTATTTATTGTTAATCTCAGCTCCATTTCCCTCAATTCTTAACCAGGCAACCACTAATGTAACTTCTGCCTTTAAAGATTTGAGTTTCCTTGGCATTTGTTATAAATGGTTCACCGTAATAGGTTATCACTGTGTCCAATTACTTTCCTTTACATAATGTTTTTCAAGTGTATTCAAATCTATTTTGAATAATCCTACTAAAAACATTAGTGTACCATCTTCATATGAATATATGTTTTCAATTTCTTCAGTATATACTCAGGAATGTAATTGATATGTTATATGGTAAATTTTTGTTTAACTTTTATGAAACTACCAAACCATTTTCCAACACAATCATTTCAGTGGATATGAAACGGTACTTCATTGTGGTCTTAATTTGCACTTCCAGGAAGACTACTGTTATTGATAATCTTTTCATATAGTTAGCAACAATTAGCATATCCTTTGTAGTCCTTTTGAGATTATTTTATCTTTGGAGATTACAAACTAACAGCATCACCTAAATCATTTTTTTTTAATTGAGTGCTTATTAAGACTATTTTGAACAAAGATTGTATTTGAGAATCCTCTTGCTATACTTAGTATAAGGATGAAAGTAAAAGTATAAAAATAAAATTACATTGCTTTTCTTCCACTTTTTACACAACCTGAATTTCATGCAAAATAATTATCTCAGGATTATTCTGACTCATACAGTGTATAGTGCTTTATTTCAATTCAGATCTAAGTGGATAAATGTCTGCTCAGGTAGATTTGCTATTTAGGTTTGTCATTAATAAAAATGATGTTAAGTCTGTTCTTAGCTGGATCAGTAAGCCATATGGTTTTTATTCAACTAGCAATGTAAAATAATAGTTCTCTGGGCATCAACTCTAACCATCAGTCTTGAAGTAATAATTGTTTAAAATTTGTGAAAATATTATTATACTTGAGACTTCTTGGAATATAGTTGTTGAGATAATTTGAAAAGTTTTCTTGCTGTATCAGATACGTGATAAATATCAATAAACAATTTTATATGCAGAGAAGATCTTGTAAAAGTGTGAGGGACACTTCAAATGCTCCTCCAGGACAATAAGAGCAGAGTCATAAAAAACTGATGCCAGAGTAGAATAGTAAACAAACATGGAAATTCTGAACAGAGTAGCATGTTGGGCTAATAGGAGAAATGGCTTGGCTTCAAAGTGGGGTAACAACAAAACCTGAGTCCACAGAAAACCTGTATTCTCAATGGGTAAAAAGGTAGACTAGAACAAAAAATAATTTGCCAGGCAGGGAAAGGAGTTTGCAACAAAACAGTGTCTGGCCTTTGCCATGACCTACTATAAGAATTATTAATAATAACAAGCTACTAATAATACCAATAACAAATAAGCCTGATTTTAAGTTGTCTTGAGGTTTGAATTTCTATTATTTGGATGATCAGGGAAATCATGAGTTGGGAAATTATTTAAAGCTTAATAATAGTTTCTCTGACCCCCCGCAGAAGCAAATACAAAATTTCGCTAGAGAAAGTATATTCTACTCAGGTTGTTGAGGATATCCACATCTAATATTCAGCCCATTATTAGTTACCTATAGAATAATATAGAAGTCACATGGTCAAGATACTGTAGAAATAAAAAAGACAATCTTTATCCCTCATAGATTTTGTATCTTTTTTTTTTTTTTTGAGACAGAGTCTCACTCTCTTGCCTGGGGTGAGTGCCGTGGCATCAGCCTAGCTCACAGCAACCTCAAACTCCTGGGCTCCAGCAATCCTACTGTCTCAGCCTCCCAAGTAGCTGGGACTACA
>CAUYSK010013799.1:0-12963 GCA_963575035.1 Avahi laniger | reverse complement strand
TTATGAAGAAGACCCCAAAGGCAATCACAGCAACAACCAAAATAAATAAATGGGACCTGATCAAATTAAAAAGCTTCTGCACAGCCAAAGAAACTGTCACAAGAGCAAACAGACAGCCTACAGAATGGGAGAAAATTTTTGCATGTTACAAATCCGATAAAGGGCTGATAACCAGAATCTACTTAGAACTCAGAAAAATCAACAAGAAAAAATCAAACGACCCTATCAAAAAGTGGGCAAAGGGACATGAACAGAAACTTTTCAAAAGAAGACAGAATAATGGTCAAAAAACATATGAAAAAATGGTCAACATCTCTAATCATCAGGGAAATGCAAATTAAAATCACAATGAGATATCACTTATCTCCAGTGAGACTGGCCTTTATCAAAAAGTCCCAAAACAATAAATGTTGGCATGAGTGCGGAGAGACAGGAACACTCATGCACTGTTGGTGGGATTGCAAACTAGTGCAACCTCTGTGGAAAGTAATATGGAGACATCTTAAAGAGATACAAGTAGAAGTACCATTCAATTCAGCAATCCCATTACTGGGCATCTAGCCAAAAGAGCAAATGATACTGTATAAGAAAGACACCTGCACCCAAATGTTTATAGCAGCACAATTCACAATTGCAAAGATGTGGAAACAACGCAAGTGTTCATCAATACATGAGTGGATTAATAAAATGTGGTATATGTATACCATGGATTACTATTCAGCTTTAAGAAACAATGGTGATATAGCACCTCTTGTATACTCCTGGATAGAGCTGGAACGCATTCTACTAAGGGAGGTATCCCAAGAATGGAAAGACAAGCACCACATGTACTCACTATCAAATTGATATTAACTGATCAACACATAAGTGCACATATAAGAATAACATCTATTTGATTTTGGGCAGGGGGAAGGGGAGAGGGTGGAAGGAGGAGGAGGGCGGCCGGGACGGGTATATGCATACACAAAGAGTGCAATGTGTAGCACCCGAAGGATGGACATATTTGAAACTCGAACTTAGGAGGGGAGGGGAGGGGCAAGGGCAACATACATAACCTAAACATCTGTACCCCCATAATATGCTGAAATAAAAAAAAAAAAGAAGGAAATCCTAGCATTTATGACAACATGGATAAACCTGGCGGACTTTATGTTAAGTGAAATAAGCCAAGCACAGAAATACAAATACTGCATGATCTCACTTAGATATGTGGAATGTAAAAAAAAGTTGATCTAATAGAAGTAGAGAGTAGAAGAGGGGTTACGAGTGGCTGGAGTACAGAGGGAAATGGTGTAGATGCTGGTCAAAGGACACTAACTTTAGACAGATAGGAGGGATATCCTCAAGAGATCTATTGCACAACCTGGCAATTATAGTTAGCAATGTATTGTACCCTTGAAATTGCAGAGAGTAGATTTTAAATGTTCTCACCACAAAATGAAAAGTATGTGAGGTAATGAATATGTTAAGTAGCTTGATGTAGCCATTCCACAATGTATTCAAAATCACATGTTGTAAACAATAAATACATACAATTTTTATTTGTCAATTTTAATAAATAAATGAAGTTAAAATTAAAAATAAAAATTAAAGGTACTATAAAGAAGTCTTATGACTAACTTTAGGCCTACAAATTTGACAACTTAGATGAAATGAACAAATTCCTATGGAGACATCCATTACCAAGAAGAGACTTAATAAGTGTTAAAAAATCTAAATAAACTCAGTACATATAAAAAATTAAAAATTGCGCACCTTTCCCAAAAGTAAGAAACAGTATGAGATGGCTTTACCGGTGAATTCTATTAAACGTTTAAAGAAATAATACCAGTACTTTACAACTATTTTTCCAAAAATAAAGAGAGGTAATGTCTCAACACATTCTATGAGGGAGAAAAACAAAAACATCTCGTATTTTGAAGTGCATATGTTTGACTAAGTTGAGCAATGAAAAGCTATCTGAGAAACGCTCAGCATTGGATTACAGAGAACTGGGGCCTAGAAAATATCACTTAATACAATTGATCTTTTCTCCAAGGTCAAATTTTTGTACTGCTCCTGATAAATTAATAAAAATAGGATTTTCCCTTGATACTTATTCATTCAATTATTCCTACCTCTGAAATTGAATTAGGAAAAGGGTACTGCAGTGACCAGAGAACTTTAGCATCAGCACAAGATACAGCACAGTAACATAGAGAAGGAAACAATTTTACCTTCTCCTGAATCTCAGATACTGAAGCTTCTCTTCAAGTCTTACCTGCAGCATCTCTATTGCTGGCCCCTGCAACCGATGCTCCAGATCTGAGATGAGCTCTCCCACCAATAGGCTGTGCTGGACCACCTCATTTTCAGACTCTGCCAGACTATTTAGAATATCTTTCTCCTCTTTCTCCAGCTTTTGCAGTTCATCGTTCTCCTCAGAGCCAAGGATGTCTCTCAGCTTGTCAAACTGTGCCTGGATGTTTTGTCTGTCACACTGTATTTGATTCTTTATGGATGAGAAAGAAAAGAGAGGCATTCAGTCTATCAAGAAGATGCTGTGAGCCAGAAATAGAACTGTTTCCTCTGGGAAGTTCTCACAGGGAAGGGAAATAGAAGCAGGGAAGAAATTCTTAGGGAAGTTGACTTGTCCTATTATTATCCCTTCATACATTCTAAAACAATGACCTTAAATTGGTATGATGACACCCACCCTGAGCCAAAATGGGACACCTGGGTGTGGCTTAGCTTTCACACAGTTATCCAGGACACTCATGTCTGCCTGCATTACTTCTCGCCCCACCCTTGAACACTGAGAGCAAAACCAAGAGCCACTGCCAAAAGTCTTCCCCCAGTAGAGACAAAGACTCAAAAAGCATCACAAGAATGGCACTCAGAATTCACCAGCCATCCTCACCAGACAGTCCCTCCATGTAAGTAGCTCCCTCCAAATAGCTATGTTCATTCATGCCATACTCTCTACCCCCGAACCCCCATATGGGAAAGGATGAAGAAGAGGACTAATCAAATGGCTTTTGGAGTTATCAACTGTCAGGGAACAAAGAGAGAGGGAGTTCCTCCCCAAGGTCCTGTCCAGGTTTCTGGCTAATTCCCTCAGGAAGTGTCTCCTCCTGCCTTCCAGGAAGTTCTCTGTTTTTCGATGTTAGCTTTCAAGTTCTCAGCTTCCTGTTGCTCCTTCATCTGCTTCTCCAGAGCTGCCTCAAGCATCTCCTGTGAGAAAGGAATTACACCAGAGTCAAGGTATGAGCTTTTTCAGCCCTTGGACAGAAGATAAACAAGGAAGAAATCAGATTGATCCCAGAAGAGACTAGAGTTTACAGAAGCTCTGAGAACCACAGTTAGAATCCATGACTTGAAAGAAAACCCAAGGTGGTGAATGTGTTCTTTAAGTCTTACATAATTTAAGTCACCATCCGCCTCACCAAGAGTAGACTGATTCTTTTTGTCCTAGAAGAAAAATCTGATCCTATAGCAAGGAAAGAACTTATATCTCAATCCACCCCAGTTACTCTCCTGCTGAAAGGAGTAATCAGAGCTTTCCTTGGGCACCAAATTTCTACCCACCTAGGTTAAGGTACAAAAATATTTACTTCTGTCCAAGAGTATGTACTCTAGGCTTATTCTCTTACAATTACATGGAGTGCATGAAAATGTCCTTCAGGCCTCAGATGATAAGCACAGGATGGAAAAAAAATCACAGGCCTCAAGTCTATGATGACAAGGTAATTAAAGTAAAATGCAAAGTGGATATTTCCCATCAGGTACCATTTTCTGCCCTGTCTTCCAACCATTTGGTCTCTTACTTGGTACTTCTGGGCAACCTCCTCTATGAGGAACGTGGGATGACCACGGTGCTCCTGAGACCGCTCACAAAGCCAGCAAATGACCTTCCCATCTTTCTTGCAGAAAAGTAGGAGTTTCTCTCCATGGCGTGCACAGTGATCTATCTTCTGCTTCTCCTCTGGATTCAACATGACCTCCCTGAGCCTCTCCACTATGTGGGCCACATGACGATTGGGCCGCAGGTTCCCAAGCAGGTAAGTGATTCGGCACACAGGGCAGCTGCTCTCCCCTTCTTGGTCTATTACGGACTTCTTGTGGTTTGCAGTGATGCAGGCTTGGCAGAAGCTGTGGCCACAGTCTAGGCTCAGGGGTTCTGTCAAGAGGTCCAGGCAGATGGGGCAGGTCACCTCCTCCTTTAAATTCACCAGGAATTCTGAAGCCATAGCAGCCACTCCCTGATCCTTCTTGTCCTCACTGCTGAGGTTCCTATGCTCACAGATCCCTGCATGATTGAGAAAGTTAAAAGCAGGCAGAGGAAGAAAGGTGGGAATAGAAAGGTTACTGATTGTGCAGAAATAAAAAATAGGCCAAGACCAAAATATCGAAGGATTAAAAAAAAAAGTAGGAGAGAAACAAGCAAAGGAATTTGGTGACCTGGTAAAAAGAGCTTTTTAAATAATAATTTCAAACACTTTATTCTCAGTTCATGTCACATGACAAATTTCATTCTTATCTGTGAGGTCTTTCTGCTACTCCACAAAGTCAATCAAAGACAATCAGAGGTAACTGCATAGATCAAATGCATCCCCAGAGCAATGGTGGTGTGGAGCCAGAGAAATCTAGACCAGCTGGGAGTTTCTGAAGAGTCTTGTCCTGGAAATTTGCAAAGGACATTGATAGGAGCCTCAAGGTATATAATGTGTATGCATATGGATGGATGATGGGGAGGGAAATGATAAAGATATACTCATAGTACATACATGTCAGAGACTGAAAAAATAGAAACACACATGAAATGGATGCCTGTCTTGGGAGAGAAGTCTCAAAATATTAGGCGAGATTATTTGACAAATCATCATTGATGATGGATACGAGCAATTGAACCAAAATCCAAAACACAAAGATCAGCAGATGTTTTAAAACACTATGAACTTGACATTCATCTGAACAGTCATAGTAAATTAAACAATCAGCCATATGTATATATACACACACACACACACAAAAGAGCAGATATGATGAACACAACTAGAGACATGTACATATTGTTGGAAATCAAATAATGGAGAAAACAGAGGGTTATCCAAGAATTACAACTTGAAAACACAAGGTTCTAACAGAAGCCTGAAAAATATGAAGAAAATATGGAATGAGAAAGATGACAAATGTATTAGGTAGAAGATATTGCATATATGAATAACCTGTTCATGAAATATGCAGCATCTTCCATGAGTTTTGAATCGCCAGTTTGGCTGGTATGTACAGAGCTGCTAGGCCCGCAGGGATCAGAAAATCTGACACTTCCCAAAAGACATAAATTTAAGGACTCTTTCCTAACAGCAAGGAGAAATTATCAATGTCAGTTATCAATGTCAATTATCAACATCAATTAGCAGAGGTAAGTGAGGCTATCATTAGCTTTGCGCTGGGGTTGTGAAAGGTGAGATGGATCTACTGTGAAAAAGGGAAGGTCAGTTAGGATGCAGGCACAGTTGCTCAGGGGAAAGATGATGACAGTTTGAAGGACAAGGCAATGGAGAAAACAAAGAGCAGATGAAAGAGATAAATTGAAGTAGAAGGGACAGGGTTTGGAATTAGACTGGATAGGTAGGAGCAAATGGTTAACATCAGGTTTGGGCTCTTTCTTCCCATAAAGATGATATCAGCTTACCTTCTCCTGGTATTGTTTTCCCCTGGGAAACTTACTGGGTTACAATAAAGTGGAATGTTAGCTGTCTTGCTAGTCCACATTATTGGTAGCAAAAATAGCCTGATATGTGAAGCACATTTAAACTGGGAAGATTATATATAGACTTTAAATTCCAGTTGATAAAAACAGACCTCATTTTACATGATATAAACAAATATGTCTCTTTTAGATCCCTGGAAGCTATGTTCATGAGCTTTCACATGATTAGTCCTTTGGAGCACTAGGCTTACCCAACCTATGGTAGTTTCACATACATCCAGCTAGTCTGATTTCTTAAAAAAGCTGAGATGATGGGGATAATGTACCTTTTGTACCACTGTAAAAACTCTCACTGAGAGCCCATCTGAGGTAGCTATGTCAGCTCTGTCTCCTGCCCTGCATCCCCTGGCTAAACCACACAGATCTGGATGGTTTATGTCCTGTTAACTCCCATGAGTAGAATGGCAAACCAGATTGTAAACTACTTCTAGTGCTCAGGCAGAAGGGATCTTACAGTGATGCTGACTTTCAGACCTGTGTTCATTAATGGTCCCATGGCCTCAGTCTAGGCTCAAGGGTTCTGTCAGGAGCTTCAGGCAAATGGGGCTATGAGGCAAAACACAAAGAAAGAGAAGATCCTAATAGATACTGATGCGTGGATGGTTGCCAAGGTATGATGGCACAAAAAAAAATCTCCACTGTGAGACAACTGGTAAGTCTTTCCCTTGGTCTAAAAAAGGAAAGAAACAGTTATGAAGGCTATAGGGAGATAAATTCAAACCTACAAAAACTGTCCACCTCTCCCATCATCTATGACAGGAACTCGATAAAGAACAAGGAATAATTCAGCCAAGGGTACAGATACTGAAAATTGGCCAAGGCCATATTTTGTTTGGCTGCAGAGACTGTGACCCGGCACTCAGGCTCTGATGAATGCCAAGATAAGGGGCTTACATCATATGATGATGTCCACCCCTGCTTATGACTCAAGTTGTGAGCCAAACATAGGGGTGGGGACTCCAGTTATCTCTTATTCCATTAAAAATCCAACCAGTGCTAAGAAGAGTCAAGGGCCTATACAGGAGGGAGAAGCAGACATTGAATTTTGCCATGAGGCTGTGAAATTTATATTCATAGTGGGGCTACAAAGGGGCTGATGTCAAAGCAGCTGATGCCATTAACAGACACGAAAAGGAGACCATGCAGAGGAGCCAGAGTCCCCACACGAGGGGGTAATCCCACCACCACCTGTGACTCAAAGGCCCCAGAAAAGTCAGGGAAGTAGAGATGGGAACATGATTGTTATCTGTCTGGTATCCCCCACTTCAGCTGGCTGCCATAGGTGTCAGGTGATTGCACCCTACACATGGGACTTCTCCTGACATCTGAGATCATGAGAATGTCCCAGAGCTAAAGACAGGCAACAAAGACATTAAAGACAATAAGTAGGTATTGTAAAACTCCAAGCAATAAGGATATAGACAGAATTGTTTTCTTCTGTGATTTGGGTAAAACTGTTTCCCTGAGTATGATGAAGCTGGGAATTACTGATGTCATATGGGAAAGGATCACTTTTCCTAAATAGGCTGGGAAAATGAAATTGTACTGTGTTTCATTTGCTAAATATTATAATATCATCTAATACCATTATGCAGGAAACAAACGAACTCAGTACTGTCTATACTCTCTGTAATCAATTAACACAGAAGACTTCTGCACACCAAGAAAGATCAGCAGCAGACACCAGTTGGGTGTCTTCGAATTTAATTCTGACACTATATACCTGGAGACAGTGTGTATCCCATACTTAAGAGCTCAGTCCCACAGACTGCCCCCAATTTCTGCTGGGACGTTTTACCTGTGCTTCTGACCTACTGGTTATAAATTGGGGTTCTCCTCCTTACATTTTCTGATATATTACAAAGAATGTAAATGAAGAAATGCACAGGGCAAGGCATGAGGGAAGGGCACAGAGTTCCCATGCCCACTCCAGGTGCACTACACTCAAGAAATCTTCAAATGCTCAGCTATCCAGAAGCTCCCTGAACCCTGTCCTTTCAGGGTTGTATGAAGGCTTCATTACACAGGCGTGATTAAATCACTGGCTAATGATGCAATTTAACCTTCAGCCCATCTCCCCTCCCCAAAGGTTGGGGGGTGGGGTGAAATTTCCAAGCCTCAAATCCTGCTTTAGTATTTCTGCAGACCAGTCCCCATCCTGAAGCTACCTAGGGGCTGCCAGCCATCAGCCGATACATTAGTATACAAAAAGATTGTCTCTTGGAAGATTTCAAAGATTTTAGGAGTTGTATGCCAGGAAACAGGAAGTAAGACCAAATATATTTCACAATGTGATAACCATTTAATGTATATTCCCTGTAATACTAGCAGAATTAAAAACCAAAGCAAAAATTAATGAATCAATTTTAAAATCCTGTGACATATGGCATGATAGAGGTATACTGCATCAGTTAGAAGACAGGCGCCAAACACTGACTTATTATCAGAAGGGGGGACAAGAAATATGATACAGAGATGAAAATCCCCCCCAAATCCCCCAAAACAACCTCGATGCAGTAAGATTCAGTCAGATGAGAGGAAGTAAGGGTGAGAGAAAAGAGCTTTGCCTGTACTCTTCTGTATGCTTGAATTAGCCTGAGCGACGCTGAAGGTGTACCTTACACCACGGGAAAGGGATGGGGGTTCAACAGAGGGCCCTGTTGAACTCTCTTCTCTCAAGGGCTTCAGGATCTTGTTATCATGCCACCTCTTCTGATATTTTTTCATATCATTAATATCAGTCAAGAGACTCTTTAATTAAAAGTTAGAAAAGGTGACACTTCTGGAAATTCTTCGCAAGTGCTCCTTTTTCTCTTGATCTTTTGGCTGAGCTCTGCTTCTGGGTGGCAGATGCAGCCCAAGGAGAGGGAGGAGCGAGCAAGGTTAGTGAATTTTAAGGAAATGCAGTAGTTCCCAGAGTCTGGAGTTGGGGCTCTAGCAGGAGTGACCAGATGACAGACTGCAAAGCTGGTCAGCTGTCACACCATCAAGGCTGATGTCACGTAGACAGGCCAGGTTGATGGAAACTGACCTGAAGAGTCATGCAGAAATACGAATTTATTACACCGACAGTCATTAAACTATTAGGATTCAAGATTTCTCTGGCTTTGCCCCTGTCGTTGGAGGAAGGGACTGTCTGCTTCTGGAATAGAGGCTTCTGGCTCTCTTCAGCAAAGGGCAGTTCAAATTTACAGAATAAAAAGGGGCTGTGTAGAGACCCAGCCTGGAAAAGTAACTGTCCCTCCAGGAAACAAGCCCATTCACTTCTTCAACCTCCCTTCTTTCAAAGCTGCCCCTCCCCAGACTGCCCATGAGTCAGCACTGACGGCAGGAAGTCTGCAAGCCGGGCCTTTTCCCTCTTCAGAACAGCTTGCCCTGTGATCAGTTAAACTCACCCAAGCAAATTCAGTTTTTTCTTCCAAAGTCTTCTGCCCTCCACAAATCACTCAATACACCTTCAGACACCAAAGAGGAAGTAGAGATTCCGGGAAGAGTGAAGGTGGGCCAGGCCAGGGGTGGTCAGGATTCAGGCACCAATCTAGTAGCCTGTTATGCACAAAGGAGTTCACCCCAGAGAAGCTGCAAGAAACGAAAGTTAAGTTCTTCTGGGTGGAGGGTGAGAAAGAGGAAGATAAACTATGGACCAACCAGATGCCTCAGTGCAGGGCTTCCTGTCCCACCCTCTGAGAGAGTCATCTGCTATGCCGCTGTGCCTCTCACTGGAAGAAAGGTGGTAAAATAAAGGGGCACCCCTGCTTTAACTCCTTTTTCTCATGAGTCTCCCGATCTTGTTATCACACCACTTCTTCTGACATAGTTTCATATTAACCCAATCAAGTATTAAAAGCTAGGAAAGGAGTCCTTTGTGGAAATTCTTCCAAAATGCTGTGCTTGTTCCTGATCTCACAGCTGAGTTCTGCTTCTGGGTGGCAGATATATGGCCCAAGGAGAAGAATGAGCAATGTTAGTGATTTTTAGAGAACTACAGTATGTTCCTGGTCTGGACTTGGAAATCTTACAGGACAAGAGAACAGAAAAGTTGCAGAGCAGGGCAACTGACATAGCATTAAGGCTCCCAAACCCAGAGAAGACAGGATGCTGGAAATTTATCTGGAGAGCCATACAAAAATATTACATTATTACACTGACAGCAGTTAAAGTCTTAAGTTTCAAAGAACTTTCCAACTTCCCCCTGTTGTTTTCTCTGAAGTGTTTATTTCCTCTCTGAGCAGGGCCAGGCCTTACTCTCTTTTCTCTGCTAGTCACTATGCAGAACTGGTCCAGAAAGCTGGGCTGTAGTCCATGTACTACTCTACAGTTCCCTTTTAAGCCTTTCCTCATTAGGACACCTCAGTAATTCCTCACTGGAACTAGGAACACGCCCAGAGAGGATTCAGTGAGAAAATGAAAATGCATGAGGAGAAGGCAATGGGGAGAACCGCAGTGGACAGCCCGTCATCACTTAATGCTAGTGCTAGCATCAGTAACCCCATTCCCACCCCACACTAAGCGCTCCCAACTCTAAGGTTCATGAAGTCAGGTGGGGAACTTTTCTATTTTATTCCTTATTGTCCCAAATCTATTAGATAGTGGTGTATATAAGGATTAATAGTTACATACCAAGATATATAGCTATAAATATAATTTTAATTGAATTAAAATCTTGATGATGTCACGTTTCTGTTCTATTGTTCTGGATATGGAGAAAATTTCTGTGTCACTTAATGTAATTCAAATATTTTCTGGTATTAGTAATAATTATGTAAACCCCTCTTACAAATTTTAACCAGTATTTTTTCATGTCTTCTCTATTTTCTTCCTAAAGTTTACTCAGATTGGTGTTTAATCTGTTTCTCCCATCACACTCTAACCACATTTCCTCTTACTTCGCCCCTTTTCTCAAAGGGGAAAATGTTAAAAATCCATGAACCCAAAGGTAGAGATATTTCATTAGATTCCTCTTCAAGCAGGACGTGAGGATTATACAGGAAATACAGGGACCTTAGGAAATGTTTAGTTTTTTGGAATAATTTGAGAAGAATTGGCATTAGTTCATCAAAATGGTAGTATTCAGCAGTAAAGCCACCCAGCTTTGGGTTTTTTTCTTTGTTGGCAGACTTTTTATTGCTGATTCTATTTCATTACTGTTATTGGTCTATTAAGGTTTTTATTTCTTCCTGGTTCAATCTCATTAGTTTATATCTGCCTTAAAATTTATCTATTTCCACTATGTTATCAAATTTGATGATTTAGAGTAGTTCATAATATTCTCTAATGTTCCTTTATATTTCCGTAGTATCACCTGTAATGTCTCCTTTTTTTCTTTATGATTTTATTTTTTGGAATCTTCTTTTACTTTTTTGATTAGTTTAGCTAGCAGTTTATCAATTTTATCTTTTTTACAAAACCAACTTTTTGTTTTGTTGATCCTTTTCATTTTTTATTTTTAGTCTCTGTTTCATTTAATTTTATGCTGATCTTTATTATGTCTTTTTTTTTTTACTAATTTTGGGTTCGGTTTTTTCCTTCTTTTTGAGTCCTTTGAGAAACATAATTAGGTTATTTATTTGAAATCATTTTACTTTTTTTTTTCTGAGACAGAGTCTCACTCTGTTGCCCAGGCGAGTGTCGTGGTGTTAGTCTAGCTCACAGCAATCTCAAACTCCTGGGCTCAAGTGATCCTCCTGTCTCAGCCTCCCGAGTAGCTGGGACTACACGCATGTACCACCATGCTCGGCTAATTTTTCTATTTTTAAATAGAGATGGTGTCTCGCTCTTGCTCAGGTGGATCCTGAACTCCTGAGCTCAAGTGATCCTCCCACCTCGGCCTCCAGGAGTGGTGGAATTATGGGCATGAGCCACTGTGCCCGGTCTCATTCTACTTTTTTGATGTAGACATTTATTTCTATAAATTTTCATCTTAACACTGTTTTTATTGTATCCCATAGGTTTTGGTATGTTGTGTTTCCATTTTCATTTTTTCAAGAAATGTTGTGATTTTATTTTTAATTTCTTCATTGACTTAATGGTTGTTCAGGAGCATGTTTAATTTCCATGTATCTGTGCAGTTTCTAAAGTTCCTATTGTTATTGGCAATTTATGTAAACAAAGCATTTGTACCCACATAATATTCTGAAATAAAAAAAAAAAAAGATGCTGAAATAGCGTGGAAAGGCTGTCCTGCCTGCAGACTCTGGCCAAAGCTGAAAACAGTGCCATGAGTCAGATTCCCTGAGCCAATAGGCCAGGACATCTCTGGCAGGTAGATGGACCTGCCATCTACCACAGTGGACCTCCCATCCCACTAATACTTTTGCCAGATATTGCTTGCAGATGACACTTTCTCTGGGTTTCGTCTATCCTTGAAATACTAATAGCATCTTTGTAGATCAGGAAAGGAAAATAAAATAAGGATTATGGGTCAAGTGTCCACAAATCCATAGATTTTCTGGGATTCAGATCTAGAAAAAGGAATTAGTATCCTAGTAAGAAGTGTAGCTTCTGAAAGAGATTTTAACAGTTCTTTCATACATACAACCCACACTGATGTCACTACTTGAAGCCAGGAATGGGTAATACAGTTTCTGATCAAACTAAACACACACACACTATGAAAGCACTTTCCAGAATTAAAGTTTGCAGAGAATCACTGGCCTGGAGATGTGAGAGGTATAGATCCATTTTGCCTTTGAGAACTGAAACAATCTTTCTTTGTCTCAGAAACTAGATATTAGATATCTATGAACTCATTACTGGAACAGGATCCCAAACCAATACATTCAGCTTTGGTTTAGAGTAGAGTTCTTCAGGACAATAGGTTGAGGTAACTGGAAGGATGAGCATAGCAAAAAAGTAAGGAAGAAAGAAAAATCAGAGGGAGTCTCCCATGCAAAATGATCCTGCAAACCAACAGGATACATTAAGCCAGGTAATCTGTATCCATACAACAATATATCCCAATATGTAAAACACTAAGAAGCAAAGGGAAAATGACAAAACAAAATGAGATATTTAAATGCATGTATTATTGCTCATATATCTAGCAAATTAAAATTAATCAAGAGTCATAAATTCGACAAACATAATTTACAAACTAAGAAAATGTGTGATAGGTAGAATAATGCCCCTCTGGAAATTATCCTCTTCCTAAACCCCAGAACCTGTGATTATGTTGAGTTATGTGGCAAAACGAAATTTAGTTTCGTCTA
>CAUYSK010013798.1:0-19321 GCA_963575035.1 Avahi laniger | reverse complement strand
CATGCCTGTAGTCCCAGCTACTTGGGAGGCTGAGGCAGAAGCATCGCTTGAGCCCAGGAGTTTGAGTTTGCTGTGAGCTAGGCTGACGCCACGGCACTCTAGCCCGGGCAACACTCTAGCCTGGGCAACAGAGCAAGACTCTATGTCCAACAAAAACAAAAAACAAACAAACAAACAAAAAACAAAAAAAAAGGAAGGAAGATAGATCACGTAAAATCACATAATAGAAAGCTTTTATTATTTAAAGAATGTGGTGTTAATATATTAAATCCTATAACATTGTTATGATGAAATATATGCTCAGATCAACAATAACCATTAAAATACAGCAAAACTGAGAAGTATAAATGTCTCTTTAGCTTTTATAACCTTTTAGTATAAAAATTTTCATTAATGGTCAATAGTCAAGAAAACATTTCAATGAACCCTTGTATATTTTATTATGCAGCATCAACAGCTATCAACTTTCTTCCACTCTTGTTTCATCAGCACCCTCATTTGCTTTTGTTATAAATACATTTTGGCATAATTGGTGACAAAAGGCCTATTGCATCTAACAGAACTTTTTAAAAACGTTTTACTTTTATTTTTCACTCAGAATCTAGATGATTCTTTTAGGATTTTTAAGTGAAATCGTGAAACAACATAGAAAAAGAATGATGACTAAGTATAAAGTGACTAAGATAAGTGGTATAATATACAAATAATATATAACAAGTGATATATTCCACTTAGCCTATATCATAAACAGTCTATAATGGTATACTCTTTTAAAAGGTAAACATTTTAAAAGATGTGAATATGATCGTGTATTAATATAATACAATTTTAAATTTTAAAGTATTTTCGTTTATTATATATCCTTATTTGATCTTTGAAACAAGTATGAAAGGTTTTTAGGGCAGATATTTTTATGCCCATGTGAGAGCTGAGAATCTGATGCTTAGACCTGAAAGCATGATAGGTGAACTGGTAGTCACAAATAAGCAGTGGAGACAGGCTTTGGACCAAGGTTGCCTGGGTTCTGATGATTTTAGAGAAAAAACAATAGAGCAGACCAAATTATGCAAGGGTCTCTGTTGGTAAATCAGAAAAAAAATTTTAAGCTTATCTCCCTTTATATAGTTCACATGTACATGGATACTGGAAATGGAGGAACAGAGAAGATAATGTCCTAAGCATTCTTTATTAACTTGAATACCCAAATGCCCAAATAACTTGAATGATCAAAATATTACAAAAATTTTTAAAATTTTAAATGGAATCAATCTAATAAAAGGCATGACTGCTTGAACACCGCCTCTCACTTTACGCCATGGTGTGTTCCAAAACTTAATTTCTTACTTGTTTTTTTGACCTAGGAATGAAGCTTCTCTCAGAAACAGAATGATGATTCTCAGATTAGTCCTCAAGACTTGATTTTGCCCATGCAATCCTGAGTTAACATGAAACCTATGTTAATCTATATGACTGTTTTAGGGGCAAAAAGTCATCTGCTATCCATTTCTAAATGCCAGAAAGACACCTTTTAATAATGTGTATGCTGCCTTCACCGAGTTTTCCCTCTCCAGCAGCTCCGATAGCTTGAAAAGGGGGAGTGGAGGGAAAGGAGAAAGAGCTCCTTGGTGTGTGGGAGAAGATACGTACATGAAGCAGAGGGATTTATTGTGCACGGATTTATTGTGCACGTCCAGCAAGGAGAAAAATGTGTTCAACTCCAATAATCACCTATAAGGGATATACATACATCGGGCTTTCCGGAGACAGGAAACGCCTGAGCTTTGCATTCGAAGTAAGGCACTATAGGGTTAAAAACTTCTAAAAACATTAATAGATTTAAGATCATTTACGTAATATGAGCAACTAGTGCAAGTAAGTCAGCTTTTCTGAGAATTGTGAGCAAGATTCCAAATTCTAAGTCTCTAACCTCTTCTTCCATAACTATCAAAAATCACATTTCTATTTAAGTCATAACTTTCAAATTTAGACCATTTAGAGTAGGAGAGACTACAACTGAACTCAAGAATTGTACTGTTTTCTTTCAATACTATTTATCCTGAGTATACTTTTAGTTTCTTACACTCTTTTCTTAACTACATACCTATACATAATATACATGCAGTATATTGAAAGTGTTCTCTTGTCTGAGATCCTGAATATTAAAACTAGGGAGAATGACGGCAAATGATAAAGACTTTATCTTTGTTAAAAGAGAAATTAAATGGGAGCCCTTTGAAATTAACACAAAGCAAAAATTTTTTAAGTTAGTATCTTATCTCCTAGACAAGGAGATTACAAGTGTCTTTTTGGTGGTTTCCGTATTGTTTTCAATCCAGTAACTGAGTATTTCACTGGTTGGCCTATGAATCTGTTGGATTAAGCCAAGTTATGCCCCAGTAGCCAATAACTCCCAATTGTAGTAGTTTTTGCAGGTTTATATTTTGTTTATATTACCATGGGTCAGAGACAGGTCTGTTACTCTCATCTCCACATTAATAAAATCCTATGGGTCAGCCTCTGTGCATAATATTGCTGATATGTGGCAGATAAAAAGAGGCCCTGAGTGCCTTGCATTAGGATTAATTGCTCCAGCCTGGAAGTTATGTGTCATTTCTTTTCCCAATTCAAATGTAATACTGGACACATGGCCACTCAAACGTAAGATAAATGAGAAAGTAAAAGCACCCATATTCTCAGAGAAAGAAGTGAACCAGAGTATTTGATATACATTACTAACAACTGTCTTGAACTTGTTCATGTGTTGTCAAAAGTTCTATGCTCTGCTTTCTTTGGGAGCATGATCTCTAAGAAAATCCAAAGATCAGAAGCTGGAATTTGCATATAAATATCTGTAAGAGCTGCTATTATTCCATAGGGCTCTTTTCTAAAGAGGGACTATGAAAAATGAATAATAGGTAGCCTGAGTGTTGCTTCCTTGCTACTGATCTCCAGAGGATACTGAACAGGGCATTGTTTGGATTGAAGATACCCTCCTATTACTGAATTTGGCATTAATTCCAGAAACAAGAAAAACGACTATGTCTTGAGTTAGATTGGCATCCCGAGAGGTAGATAGAAATATAGCAAGTGAGATCAATATTTAACCTATCCTCTTTTCATGCTTCCAAAAACACTTTTGTATAACTGTATAAATAATCATTTTATACAGAATTAGATACTAAAAATAATTTAAAATAGAAGATTCATTTAATATCATTATAAAATTGAAAATAAAATTTCATTCATTTCAGGTTGGGTTGCTAACCATCACCCAAGTTATTTATTTTTATTTGAATAGAAAGTTCTTCAATTTTATCTAAACTCCTCTATACAAACGATTTTATGGAACAATGGCAGAATTCACATTCAAGGGGAAAAAGGCAATAATTTTAAAAGAAATAAAATCATATAGGGTATATTCTCTGACCAAAATTTAATCAAATTTGAATGAACAAAAGAGCAGTGTTTTTAAAAATTTCTAAACTTCAAAAATTAGACAATAAAATATTTGTAATTGAGTGAAAATAAAAACAATCTAGTAAAAGAAGAAAGGTACAAAATCAATGATCTAAGCTTTCACTTTAAAAACTTAAAGAACTAATTAAACTCAAAGTAAGTAGAAGAAAGAAATAGTAAAGATAAGAGCAGAAATTATTAAAACAGATTCTGGAAAGCAATAGAGAAAAATCAGTGAAATGAATGCTATTTTTAAAAAAGAGATATAAAATTGATATAGTTCCAGGGAGGCTGATTGAGGAAAATAGAGAAGCTCAAATTGCTAATATTAGGAATGACAGAGGAATATTACTATGATCCTCAGACGTTCAAAGGACAGTAATAGATTATTAGGAACATTTTTGTGCCAATAGATTTGACAATTTAAAGGAAATGAAAAAATTCTTTGAACATACAACTATAATTTAGGATTAGAAAGAACTATATTTTCCAATTTCGGTTAAGGAGGCTGTGTTCACAAATGTTCTCACTCATACGTGGGAGCTAAAAAAAGTTGAGGATAAGTGGACTTGTGGTTACTAGAGGCTGCCAAGGGTGGAGAGAGGGGAGAATAGGGATAAGTTGGTTAATGGATACAAAGTTGCAACTAGATGGATGGAATAAGTCCTAGAGCTCTGTAGCACTGTAGGGTGAATATAGTTAACAATAATTTAGTGTATATTTTCAAAAATCCAAAAGGAAAGATTTTGAATGTTCACAACACAAAGAAATAATAAATGTTTGAGGTGGTAAATATGCTAATTACCCTGATGTGATGATTGCACATTATATACATGTATGGAAATATCACTCTCTATCCCACAAATATGTATAATCATTATGTGTCAACTAAAAAGGGAAAAAAAGGTTGTGTTCATAATAAAAATATATTTAGGCCCAGATGGCATCATTGATGAATCCTACTGACCTACAAAGGTAGAAATATAGAAATCTTTCACAAATTATTTCAGAAAATGGAGGAGTGGAAATTTCTCAAATTATTTTATCATCATATATAATACTATCAAAATAAGATAATGACATTACTATAAAACTACAAACTAATATTCTGAAGAATTAATAAATTAATAGGATAAGTGAGGTTTATTGCAAAAATGCAAGGTTTCTTTAACATTCAAAAGTACGTCAATGTAATTTGTCATGTTGACAGAATAAAGGGAAAAAACCTTATTATTGTCTCAATATATGCAACTATACTCTCACACACTTCAAGTAGGAATGTAAAATTATACAACCACTTTGGAAAACAGTTTGGCAATTACTTATAAAGTGGAAATACATTACCATATGATCCAGTAGTTACATTCCTAGATTTTTACCAAGAAAAATAAAAACATATGTCTCTTCAAAGACTCATACACACATATGCATAGCAGCTTTGATTCATAATAGCCCAAAACTGGAACCCGCCAAAATGTCCAAAAGCAAATGAACAGCTAAACAAATGATAACATACACAAAGGGGAATAGTACTCGATAGTAAAACTAAATAAAATACTAATACACAAAACCACATGCATAAATCTGAAATCATTATTTGACAAAAACAGCCAGACACAAAGAGTGTATCCTAAGTGATGTCATTCATATGTACTATAGTTTGAGAAAAGGTGAAATTAATGTATCATGATGAAAAGCAGATCAGTAATTGTTTTGGGTTTGGGGTGGGGGTAGATTGACTCCAAAGCAGCATAAAGAAATTTGTTGGAATGATGGAAATATGACATACCTTGATTGTGATCATGTTTATACCAAATATGCTTATATTTGTCAAAACTCATCAAACTATAACCTTAAAATGGCTATACTTTCTTGCATGCAAATTTTATCTTAATAAAGTTGATTTTAAAGAACAGCATCAACTGGAAAGCTTTTGGGGGATTCTGTGCCGCACAGTCAAGGTTGTACATGGCTCCTCCCTTCCCACAACATAATAAAGCTCTTCTTATTTAGGTGCCAACCAGCCAAGCCAGTTCTCCACCCAGGGTGCTGAGCTCTTAATGAAACCAAAGGCTAAAAGGTGAGCACAAACTGCCCCATAACTGCTTACTCTGGAAAAAGGCACCACCACCCCTCCAGAGGTAATCTTCTTAAGGACGTAAATTCACAGGAAATATTTTTTGTGGAGCTCCTTCCCTGTTCAGACATTCCTGTAATTTCTAATTTTTTTCTCATTCTGAGATTTTGTTTTGTTTTTAATCCTGCTCAGTATGATGACAGATTTGTAGTCTGGTAGGGTGGGCAACTAGGTAGATTAATGAATTAGTTCATTCAACAAGCAACAAACTTTATCAACCCTTAACACTGTGTGGGCAAAGGGTAGTAAGTGTACAAATGGGACTCCTAATATGTATTTAAAAATGCAAGTTGAAAGGAGATTTGGTTCTTTATCTGAATGTTATCCTTATTCCATTATCTTTAAATTGATTTACAAAGAGTAGTGGCCAGGGTAAGGAAAGCTTTGTTTATGAAGCGTCCTTGCTCAAGTGATAATCTTTGCACCAAGAAGTGGGAATTGGGGCCATATCAGCATTGGTGTGTGGAAAGACAAGGAACAAAACTGGTTTTCAAGCCAACCTCTGCTTTTTACTATCTTAACAAGTACCAGTATTTCACATGATTGGAAAACAAATGTAACTGCGTTATGTCTTACTTTGGAAATCTTAGAAAAAATAAGAGAGATTTATAAATCAACGTTATGGAATTAGTTGGTTGTAAGCTATATATCTTGTTGTATTTGCTGCTTAATAATTATTCATAAAATGAAATGATACACAAAAAAACAGAGAAAAAGATCGTGGTCTGGAAACCTCACAACAAATGGGATTTGTTGAGTAATTGCTCAACTTTCAATATTTTCTAAGTGCTAAAGACATTAGTTTTTTTTAAACTTGGCCAATTTGGTCAATTTACTTGATCAAGTTTCTTAATCTCTTTAGGCCTTATCTTTCTCATCTATGAAAAGGGCAAAGAATACCTCCTTTAAAGTCCAGCAAAGTGCCAAGATCCAGTATAGGTGTTCATACCAATGCTTTTTGAATGGAGATCAATGGAGATACAGCAGTAAGAGTTTATTCTTTTAGCCCCTGGAAACACATAGTTCTCTGAACGGCTTATATAAGTTTTCAAAGGTCAGCCCCTGCATTATATTTTCTCGTGTTAAGACTTGTCATTGTTACCATTTAGGAAGAGTTGGTCCTGCTGCTTGGATAACTTAGTAACTCAATCAGATGGTATTTAATTTTCCCTTTTGCATATTCTTTTTAGCTTTGTTACTTATATTGGCTGTAGATCAAAACAAAACCACTGGCTGGTCACCAAAATCTACCAAATTTCCAACAAGATTTATTTTAACATGGATAGTGCCATCTAAAGAAGATTTACTCTGTAGAAATAGGTTCACAAGCTATATTTTTTGCTCATTTAGTTAGTGTCTTATGGTTATCAAACTAAATCTACTTCAGAAGCTTGAGTGATTCGATCATTAGGTTAATGAACATAAGGGATAATTTGATCCATGCTGACAGGTGAGATTCAACTAGCTTCAAAGCTAATAATAGTCTGACCAAAATTGATCAATCAATATCTAAATTGGCCACTGGAGTACTAGATGATATAGCATACAGTTAGAAAAGTTGTCACTGAAGTGAGTTAAAAAACATACATTTACATAACTATCCTCTTGATTCAAAATTACCTCCCCTCTATACTTTGCACGTTCAGCATACACAATTTTTTTAAAAAGATAAGAGTTATATTTCCACCTAGGATGTAGAAAGATGAAAAGATGGAAAAAATGTTGCCCCCAAACTAATAATTTTTTATGTTTAATTCGCATACGTATTTGTATATAAGATATATACATATCATATATATTTATGATATATATGCATACATCATATAGATGATATGTACACATCTCTTATATATATATGTATAGTATCACAGGTGTGCCCAAGCATATCCCTTTATTTTTTTTTAATTTTTTTAAATTTTTTTTATTTTTTGAGACAGAGTCTCACTGTGTTGCCCAGGCTAGAGTGAGTGCCGTGGCGTTAGCCTAGCTCACAGCAACCTCAGACTCCTGGGCTCAAGCAATCCTTCTGCCTCAGCCTCCCGAGTAACTGGGACTACAGGCATGCGCCACCATGCCCGGCTAATTTTTTTTTTCTATATATTTTTAATTGTCCAATTAATTTTTTTCTAATTTTAGTAGAGACGGGGTCTCGCTCTTGCTCAGGCTGGTTTTGAACTCCTGAGCTCAAACAATCCGTCCGCCTCGGCCTCCCAGAGAGCTAGGATTACAGGCGTGAGCCACCGCGCCCGGCCATCCCTTTATATATAGACTCTGAAAGAAAGTAAAATATTCTATGTAAGAGATTTTGAAGGAGAATATTATTTAGTACCCAACCGTGGTTTTTCCCACATCTTCCTATGATACCCCTTCCCTCAAATAACTTATTAAGCAAGTATCATAATGTAACTTTAGTTAAAGTTTCCTGGAAATAGACAAAGAAGATCTGTGTAAAAAAGTTTATTAGAGATTACATTTAGGAACAATTCCTGGAAGTGAGGGAAAAGAAGTTGCACTGTGATTAAGTTATCACAGAGGTCTCAGACAAACCCTTGGAGAGCTCTGGAGTTAGAATGGCCCCTTGTTTCAAAAGGAGGCAAGGTTGTAGAGCCTTTGTATCCCTATTTGGACTAATCTTTGGATATGAGATGCTCCCAGAGAGGGAGTATAACTTTTGGGGAGAGGCAAGTCATTTCACCCTAGAGCAAGCCCCGGAGAAGGTAGTGGCTATAAGATATCAAGCTAGGGCTCCTAGACTTCTGAGAGCTAATGGAATGGGCGCCTCATTCCTGAAAGAGAGATCTCGGCACCAGAACAGAATATCCACTACAAATCATCCTCTGTATTGCGTGGAACTTGCTTCATATAGTAACTTTACCTCATCTGCGTACAGCTTCTCCAGGATTCTTTATGGTCTCATTTACGAACAACTTATAAGAGAAGGTTGGTGAAGGTGACCTATAGCTTTTACTGGTCTGGAGGCTCTAACTGATCCTCATTAGCTTCCTCATTTGCTATTTTCACCTGTAGCTAGAGCCTCTACAGGTATGGGTGGCTCACATGGTGAAAGTGTCGTTTCTCTGCAGACCTGGATCTACAGACTCACAGAGCCTAAAGTTTTGGAGAAGAAAAGCAAAATCTCCTGGGTCACTGAAAGTAATGGTTAGCAGGGCCATTCCTACTTCAAGTCCTTGGTTGCCATACCCAAGTATTCTACCCACAGAGAACCCAATATTATGTAATGATTATATCAGAATGTAAAGTACATCCCGAAGGATGGTGCACACAACTTGCAAGCCACCACCTTAGCTGTACCTTCAAAGATTGCTCCGTTTAACTGTAAGGTTGGCATCTTCCGGATGGTATGAAGAGGTAGGACCAGTGGATCCCATGGTCCTATGCCCACAGCCATACCTACTCTGCTGTAAAGTGGACTGCAGGCTCCAAGGCAATGTGGTGTAGAATTTCATGTCTGCGGGGGAAAAAAATCCTTTAAGCCCTCTAACAAAGAAAGTGAGTTCTTGCAGGCAAGAAAGGCAAGCTTATATCCAAAATAAATTTTAATCTTATTCAAAGTCAATTAATGCCCTTTGTAAGGTTGAAGGTATCTATCGTAATTAATTTGCCACAATTGGGTAATTGATATCTTTAAGGGATGACACTGTATCAGTGGCACAGTATAGGTGCCTGCTACTGGCACGTCGGACATTCAGCAGTGGCTGAATTGCTAAAAGCCTTGGTAGCTGTGAATGTGTGCTACTGGACTCAGCCTTCACATCTGCCACTGTAGACACTGCCTTCAGGTATCCATGTGCCAGCCTCGGAGCGGCCACAGTCAATGCCTGGGTGACGTCAATTGTTCAAGTGATTCTGACTCTTGATTCTTTATTGCATCTTCAATAGTAGATCCTTTCTGGTGAGAATTATCATGCAACTCAAGAACATTCACATTTTGTATACACTTTCATCCACATCTATCATCCCCTAATTTCCATGTAAGTACCGTGCGCTAACCGATTGCACCACTGGAGCATATCATCCCCTAATTTCCAATCTCTCTCCTGACTTTCTCTTTCCATGCCAAGTAGATGGTCAACCGGGTGCACTAACAAAAACCCATTTAAGGCCATCTTTGAGTGAGGCAGTAATGAAGACTCAGTCCATTTTTTTCTTATACTTACACACAAAGTCAATCCACCTGGTCACCTCTGTCAGCTAGTCACAGGGGCCTCTGACAGGCCCCCTGTGAAAACACATATGAGCTGAAAGATGTCCCAGTATAATAATAATGGTAATAATAACCATTATTATTACACTATACTTAGTAAAATTATGTATTAGTTCCATTCTGTTAGAAATTGATGATGGACCCTTTTGATTTTATTAGTCTGAAGAATCTAGTTCTTGATGGGGAGTTTTGCCTGAGCAGTCACTTAATCTTTTGTCAGAAGCTTGGTTTTTACTTGGGCCCACTAACATGTCAGGAGCTGTGTTTCCAATAGTATGTATTTCTCTACTGCAGATGGCACAACCTTGCTCCAACACTTTACAAAGGTTTACAGTAAACTCTATGCAGAATTCTATCTCCAGTGTCAGAATTATAAGACCCAAAAGATTGTATCACAATCTGATTCAGACTGTAGAGCCTCTTTCTGCTTGTTCTCAGCTCTATTTGATGCTGGTAGCTTTCCATGCCACCTGATAAATGAGTTGGATTAGTACTGCCAAGTGAATAAAAGATGTTCCATAACTTGAGGAGGTCTAACAAGCAGAGTGTTCCCTTAATTGCCATGGGAGATGTGAAATATAATAGTTTGTTCTTGATTTTGGAAAAGATGTCTTAGCAAGTTCCTAACTACTACACCCCTAAAACTTCATGATGTGTTAGACCCCTGAATCTCTTTAGAGTTTATCTATCATTTCCTGGAACACATGTAGCATTGCAAGTCCTCCCATACGCATCCCATTTCTCACTCACTCATTCTGATTAGTATGAGGTCACTGAGATAGTGGACCAGTGGATGTTTTCAGAATGATCAGAGAATCTAGATCCTTTGGCCTTTATTATGACAGAATGCGGGTGAACCCTGAGTAAAAATAGTAATATATGCTGTTGCTTATTCTTTCCATATGATTGCAAACTGTCTTACCCTCTGTGATAGAGGCAGAAAAGAACACATTCAGCCTTATCAGTGGCTGTATACGATATACAAAAGGCTTCGTTAATCTAGCAAAGATAACATATCTTCATGGCAGCTAAAATAGGGACTACTTTGTTAAGTTTGTGGTAGCTCATTTTGATCTGCCAGCTTCCGTCTTATTTTTCTAGGGATGAGAATGGAAAATTGAATGGAAATATGATGAAGACCATTCCCCCACTCCCCATGAAGTATCCTTTAGGCCTTTAAGAATGACACTAATCTATCATTCACCTCATAATTAGACATTGTTTCTGATTGATTATCTTTCCTGAAAAATGATAGTTTTCAAAATTCCCACATGGCCTTCCTCACTTTAATAGCTCTTACCACACAGGCCAAGGAACCAATGTAAGGGTTCTGCCAACTACCAAAATTTTCTGTTCCAATGATACATTCAGAAACTGGAAAAATGAGTATTCAATGAGCAGCCAATGGCATCCCTGTAGGAGAGACCTTGGATAGAGCTGCACTTATTCTTTGGCCTATACATGCTCCTGCCTTAATAGATGGACTATGTTGGCACTTTTAGTTTCTAGGTATCAATTTTAACTCAAATCTTATACTGATAATCCTTGAAATGTCTCAATGTCCCTTTTTCCTTACTATATGTTTACTCAGAAAATGGTTGTATGTCCCATTGATATTAGACTGGAGAAATTATTACTGTATAATGTATAGTATACATTAATTATATGTATTAATACAGTATACTAGACTTGAAGCATAGTGGATTTTTTTTTTCATGTGAATCTAGCCTCTCTTTTGGTCAGTCAGTTCCCAGGCCTGAGAAATGGTAAGGCATATACTCTAGTGGATGCCATAAAGTGTCACACAGACTTCCTCTTTGGGATTAAGAAATTAATTCCCTCAGCCACCAGGAATATTGTCTGCTGACAGCTCATAGTTGAGTCTCTCTCCAGGAATTTCCTGTAGTCAAAGGTAGCTAGCCAGGTGCAGCTATCTGTATGCCTAGCTAGTCAGGAGGCTGAGAGGTTATCAAATTCATTCATTACCTTTTTAAACATTGTGTATTGAGCTGGGTGCAGTGGTTCACACCTGTAATCCTAGTACTTCAGGAGGTCAAGGAGGGAGTATTGTTTGAGGACAGGAGTTTGAGACCAGCCTGGGCAACACAGTGAGAGCCCATATCTACAAAAATATAAAAATTTAGCTGGATGTGGTGGTATGCTCCTGTAACTACTTGGAAAGGCCAAAGCAGAAGGATCACTTGAGCCTAGAAGTTCAAGGCTGCAGTAAGCTATGACCATACTCTTGCATCCCAACCTGGGTGACAGAGTGGGACTCTATCTCAAAAAAAAAAAAATACAGATGTTTCAGACAATGAATAATGTTAAAAAAATTTTTTAAAAAGTCTTCACAGACATGAACAGAAACTTTTCAAAAGAAGACAGAATAACGGCCAAAAAACACAGGAAAAAATGCTCAACATCTCTAATCACCAGGGAAATGCAAATCAAAACCACAATGAGATATCACTTATCTCCAGTGAGACTGGCCTTTATCAAAAAGTCCCAAAACAATAAATGTTGGTGTGGATGCAGAGAGATGGGAACACTCCTACACTGCTGGTGGGATTGCAAACTAGTGCAACCTCTGTGGAAAGCAATATGGAGGTACCTTAAAGAGATACAAATAGAACTACCATTTGATCCAGCAATCCCATTACTAGGCATCTACCCAAAAGAACAAAAGACATTCTTTGAAAAAGATTCCTGCACCCGAATGTTTATAGCAGCACAATTCACAATTGCAAAGATGTGGAAACAACCCAAGTGTCCATCAATACATGAGTGGATTAATAAAATATCGTATATGTATGCCACAGAGTACTATTCAGCTTTAAGAAACAATGGTGATATAGCACCTCTTGTGTTCTCCTGGATAGAGCTGGAACACATTCTACTAAGTGAATTTTCCCAAGAATGGAAAAACAAGCACCACATGAACTCATCATCAAATTGCTATTAACTGATCAACACACAAGTGCACATATAAGAATAACATTTATTGGATGTTGGGCAGGGGGAAGGGGGGAGGAGGGGCCGGGTATATGTATACACAAAGAGTGTGATGCACAACATCCAGGAGATGGACACTCTTGAAGCTCAGACTTGGGGAGGGCAAGGGCAACATACGTAACCTAAACATCTGTACCCCCATAATATGCTGAAATAAAAAAAAAAGAATTCCCTCCTTTGAAGATACATGGGTAAGTTAGAATAAATCTTTTATACATTAAGGAAAAAAAAAAGTCTTCACAGCAAATAAGTTTTCTAGGGATGCAACGAAAACATTCTCTAGGGATGAAACTGAAGGTATAATGGATAAATGCTTTTTTAATACTTGAGAAAAAACCAAGTTGCTGCTTCAGGGTAGCATCCAGACAAAAAGTACTTTATAGAGTTTAAGGATATGTCTTATAAATCCTCTTTATCAAACAATAAGGCTAATAAGAAGCTTAAAGATATTGTTTCTCAGCCATCCTTACAGAAGCCCAAGTTAGAGAAGGACTTACCTTGAGGATAAGTGTGGCTTTTGTCTAACAATAGAGTAAACCCCAGAAAGATTCAAAGACCATGAAAGGTTTAAGAGAATTATATTTGTGAAATGCCAGTAGCTTAAGAGTTAAAAAGACTGAGAAAGTACAGAATAAAAAGGGAATTTTGCACTCCTAAACTTCAGTAAGCAGAATAATATGAAATAACTTTTACAATAAAGGAAGGATAACTCAAGAGTAAAATCAAAAGTCCAGAGGTTAGCACCAAGAGCCATGAAAAACTATTATCCAGACCCTGAATTTTAATCAAGGAGGTTACAACATGTGCCTACATAGATGTCAAATTTGCTGTGGACCAATGACTCCTTTATGCCTCTTTTTTCCCAAACCTTGTTGAACAATAATGTCTACAGTGTTATACTATGCCTTTATCACCATGGTGTGCTGAAAAATAGAGGAGTTATTTGTCTGTTTATTTCACAGATCAAGACCTCTACTCCAGGAGCTGTGAATAAGAAGCTGCACCCAAGGAGTATCATCTGTACCTGGATGTGATTTAGATTTTAAGTTGAAGCTATAAGAGTATGGAACTTTTAGAGAGTCTTCGGGAAGGATATTTTTCACATGAGACAAATGTAAATAAATTGTGGCCAGAGGACATATTGTGATGGTTTAAAACTATGTCCAGAAATTCTTTGACATTGCTCCTTTCAAAGGGTAAAGCTTAATTCCCATCCCTCCCCACCCCCTTTTTTGTGTGAGCTGGATTTAATGACACATTTCTAATAGCTTGTGGCAAAAAGTGCTGGTGTGTAAGTTAGATAATAAAAGACATTGTGAGGTCAGCTTCTCTCTTGGATCACTCAATGGTCAGGGAAGTCAGCTATTATCAATAATTGCAACAGTGACTGACATCCTGTTTGCAACCTTATGAGAGACCGTCCATCTAAGGGCACTTCCAAATTCCTGAATCACAGAAATTATATGGTAATAAATACCCATTGTTTTAATACCTTAAGTTTGGAGACAATTTGTTATGCAGCAGTAGATAACTAATATCATCACTGATTGCCTACAAGAGTGATGTTTTAGTTTATGCAAAATTTGAAGAGTTTATATTCAGCTTTCAGTGTCAAATTTTCATGCAGAATAAGTGAAAATGTGTCAGCAAACAACAGGCCATATTTTCCCAGCCAGACTTATTCCCGAATTAATATTCATTTAGGCACTCAAAATTGTTTGACTTCTTAAAGATAAGCATAGAAAAGCAAAAATGTAAAGACATATCTCACATATCCAGTTTACAAATGAATAAAAATGTAACAAGGTTTTAAAAAGAATATGTTGCACAGAATTTATTTTTGGCACATTCAATTAAACCAAAGGGAATATTACAAATTTTCAATCACTATCTTACTATCCATGTCAAGTGAGAGTTTCCTTCTTTCCAGGTTGATTTCAAAGTGCCATAAATGAAAACAAAATGTTAAAATCTTTGACTCTCCTTAGAATTTAGGTACCATCACCATAAAAAAAGAAAAACCCAATTAAAAAGTGTGGAAAATAACATAATAGATTGTGAAAAAAATATAGAAGAAACTATAAGAAAAGTAATTACTAAGACCCTACAATTGCCTTTATATGAGCAGTCTTTAATCTAGTTACTGAGAGCAGAAGGAAAAAAAAGAAAATATTTAAATACTATTTCTGTAAAGTAGCAGAGGAAAGGTCAGACATTTATCTTTAAAGATATAGTTTTCCTGGAACCAAATGTAAACTAGAATGTATCTAAAGATTTCTTGTATATGTGACAAAGTGAGTAATGACTTCTTGGTGCTATGCAACATCTGAATCAAATGAATAATTCTTGTAGAGATGATGTGTATGGGTTGAAAGAACAATGCTAAGTAATAAATCAATAGAAGAATTTTTTTTTTTTTGTGGGGAATGAGATCAAGGGGCCTAGATAGTTTGATTTCGGTTCTAGTCATCCTGTAATAAAAAAATGGAACTTGGTGTCTACTGGAGTATTAGTGCAGCCATTTGTTTATTTGCCCAAAACATCAGGGTATCTTATGCAAACTTTTGCAGATGTTGTATTGCCCAGTCAGTTCACAGCAGAATTATTCTTTACATGACTGTTGTGCTGATATTCCATGTGGTTGGCTGAAGTGAGAGTCTGAGTTTGAATTTGAGAGAAGCAAGATTATTACTCTTTTTTGAACATCCAGCTTCAAATTTTCATGAAGATGCAAAATGTTCTCTTAGTTTTCATTACTCTGTGATACCACAACTGTCTTTTTAAATAGCTTAGACCATAGTGATTGTATTTAAACATATATTGGCACATATTGACCAATATGTGTAAGTGTGAATGTGCAAAGGTGTACATGGGTGTGTGTCTGTATTCCGGATCCAGATAGCATGATAATGCATCATCTGAAGCTAAAGCTCAGAGTGTAACTTCCCCTTGTGATTACTGAATACAGAGTATCGACCTGGGAAAAAGAAATATGTGAAGAATGGCTAACAAACTAATTAGCAAATCAAAATATGTGGGAAAAAACACACATTCCCTCCCCTGCCCCAGTGTCTCATAGTCCTAGGAAAGAAGAAAGTACGTACAGTCGACCTTTGAACAGCACATGTTCAAACTGTGTGGATCCACTTATACATGAATATTTTGCAATAGATATGTTGAAAAAATGTTGGATATTTGTGACAATTTGAAAAAACTCACAGATGAAACATGTAGCCCAGAAATATCAAAAAATTAAGAAAAAGATATGTCATGAATGTATAAAATATATGTAGCTACTAACCTATTTTATCATTTACTATCGTAAAACACACCTAAATCTATTATAAAATGTTAAAATTTATCAAAACATATGCACACACAGATGATACATGATGCCATCCTCAGTGGAGAGAAATGTAAAAATGTAAAGATACAGTATTAAATTATAACTACAAAAGTTAACTGTAGTGCATACTGTACTATTGTGACAATTTTGTAGCCACTTCTTCTTGCTATTGAAGTGAGCTCAATATCCACTTAAAAAGCCATGTGATACTAACCATCTCAATGTAAGAAGTTCTCTCTCCAATAAATTGTGTATCACAGTAAAAGTGATCTTTCCTAGTTCTCCCATAGTTTTCATAATGATTAATGCTATACCATAACCGTTGAATATCACCATGGGACCCATATGAAGTACCACTAGTGATGCTGAAAGTCCTCCCAAGAAGCAGAGAAAAGTCTTGAAATTATAAGAAAAAGTTACATTGTTTCATATGTAACACAGATTGAGCTCTGCAGCTATGGTGGCCGACTATTTACATACAAATGAATACAATGTAAGAACCACTGTAAAAAGAGAAAAGTCTCTGAAGCCATCACTGCAGTTACATCAGCAAGTACAAAAACCTTGCACTTTTTGAAAAATTCCTTTTTATCTCATATTGAAAATGCAGCTTTTTTTGGGGGGTGCATAATTACTATAAGAAAAGCATACTTGTAGACTCTCATACAATTCAAGAAAAAGTGAAATCATTATATGACAACTTAAAGCAAAAAGAAGGTAAAGGATCTAAAGCTGAAGAAATTAAATCCAGCAAAGGATGGTTTGATAATTTTAGAAAGAGATCTGGCTTAAAAATTATAAAGGTAATGGGAGAAGGAGCTTCTGCCCTCTAAGAGGCAGCAAAAAAGTTCCCAGATGCCTTTAAGAAAAACATTGCAGAGAATGGATATCTTCCTGAAAAGGTTTTTAATACAGACAAAAATGCCCTATTCTTGGAAAAAAATGCTGCAAGAAGTATTTATTAGTAAGGAAGAAAAGAAGTACCAGGATTTAAGGAAGAAAGGGATAGGCTAACCCTACTGTTCTGTGCAAATAAAGTTGGGTTTATGACCAGGACTGTTCTTATCTATAAAGCTGCTGACCCCCAGGCCTTGGAGGGAGAAGAGAAACATCAGCCGTCAGTCTTTTGTTTGTACAAGAAGGCCTGGACAATGAGAATCCTTTTTTTTTGTCTGGATTGATTCCATAAGTACTTTGTCCTTGAAGTCAGGAAGTACATTGCCAGTAAGGGACCACCTTTTAAAGTTCTTTTGATATTAGACAATTCCCTTGGCCACCCAGAACCCATAGGTTCAATAGTGAAGGTGTCGAAGTGCTCTACTTGCCTTCAAACATGATATCTCTAATTCAGTCTCTAGATCAAGTGGTCATAAAAACCTTTAAGGCTCATTACACATAGTACTCGATGGAAAAAGGGTCATCGATGCTTTGGAAGAAAGCCCCAGTAGAGAGAACATCGTAAAAGTTGGGAAAGATGACACCATTGAAGATTGTCATTGTTGCAGAAAAAGCCATCGAAGCCATCGTGTCTGAAACGACAAATTCCTAATGGAGAACACTGTGCCCAGGTGTTGCCCATGACTTCACAGGATTTACAACAGAGCCAATCAAGAAAATCATGAAAGAGATTGTGGATGTGACAAAATAAGTGAGGGGTGAAAGATTTCTTGGAGAAATTCAAGAGCTAACACCTGGGCAATTAACAGAAGACACCTTGATGGAGATGATGCCAGACAATCAGGAAGATGTAAAAAGCAGTGACAGAAAACGAATTGACATTAGACAATCTAGCAGAGGGGTTCTGATTATACAAGACTGTTTGACCTTTTTTATAACATGGACCCTCCCATGACATGGGCACTGAAACTAAAACAAACAGTGGAAGAAGGATTGATACCACACAGAAACCTTCTTAGAGAAATGGAAAACCAAAAAAGTCAGACAGAAATTACATTGTATTTTTGTAAAGTTACACTGAGTGAGCCTTCCCGTCCCCCCTCCTCCTCCACCTCCAACACCTCTTCCTCCTCTGCCACTTCTGAGACAGCAAGACTAACCCCTCCTCTTCCTCTTCCTCTTCCTCAGCCTACTCAAGGTGAAGATGATAAGGATGAAGACATTATGATAATCTACTTTTACTACTTTTACTTAAAATAGTAAATGTATTTTCTCTTCCTTAAAATTTTATTATTAATAATAACATTTTCTTTTCTCTATCTTATTTTATTCTTAGAATACAGTATTATATACATTATATACATAATATATATAACATGTGTTAATTGACTTGACTACTTACATTGATAACGCTTCCAACCAACAGTAGCCATTAGCAGTTAAAATTTGGGAGAGCAGGGTGGGGTGGGGAGATCAGTATCTCTAACCCTCATGTTGATCAATATTCAACTGTACTCGAATGACAATTCAGAAGAGATACAATCTATTTTTTTCATATTTTTTCTTCTCTTTATTCCCTTCTTTTTCTGTGTGTCTCTTCACAATATCTTTCACTTTTCTATGCATAATTCTTTCATTCTCTGCTCCTAATCTTCCCCAAATACTCAGCTTGTAAACTGTACCCATAAAAACACACATTTATAGACATAATAGCCGGTAGCTATCAGTTATTAAGTGCTTTTTATATGCCAGGCATAGTCCTAATAAGTTTGTACGTATTTATTCATTTTATGCTTACAATATTTCTATAAGGAAAGTATTATTACCACCTTCATTTTGCCAATGAGGAAACAGGAGCACATGAAGGCTAAGTAATTTATCCAAGGTCACACAACTAGTGAATGACAGAGCCGTCCTTTCTGCTTCTATAGTCTACACTTTATTTTCTACATCAGATTGCTTGCTTTTTGGAGCATGTGTTGTATTTTTTACTATAATAACATTGTATGTTCTTTCTTTTTTTTTTATTTTTTTATTATTCCAAGGTATTGTGAAGGTACAAACATTCTAGTTACACTTTATGTCTTTGCCTCACCCAAATGCGGGTTAAAGGCATGCCCTTCCCTCCCTTTAGTGCTCCCCATGTCCTTTAGTTGTAGATTTTCCCCCCCATCCCCCTAATCCCTGGAGAGTATTTCTGCCATGTGATCACCCTAGTGTTGATCAGTTAGTACCAATTTGATGGCGA